>JAZBGW010002225.1:0-12246 GCA_037464815.1 Mylabris variabilis | reverse complement strand
TTTTCTTTTTCAATATATTTTCTTTTAATACATCCGCCTGTAAAATTCAGTCTTGTATATCCTCAACCACTAAACGGTAGAAAAAATGGTTACAATGAAACGGATGTTTTACACCTTAAATCTTATGTTTTGCTTCCACATTTAATTTTATCACGGTATAAAATAGCACGTGCACAACCCAGGACATGTATACAAATCTAGATTATGGTCCAATAATTTCTACTGTTGTTTGAAAATGTATTTCTATTGCGTTGTTATACAATATGCTATTAATTCTTGCAAATTGACTTTTGTAACTTTTACGATAGTAAATTCGTTAATAACAGGATTCGTTTTATTACACACTTGAGTAATTCTGCTCTTAGAAAGCAACAACAGCAACTCATTTTTGTCAACAGTGGAAATATTCTCGGTTATTGTTAGCAATTTGCGACAGATGTTCACACAGGAGGAATAATTCAATAGAAAATATCACTACTGGTTATAGAATATTAGTAAACAACTAATTTTAGTGACAAGGTTTTCAGTTCTAAAATAGAAGAAAATTTCCACTACTTAACCGCATAATCGCAAGAGCTTTCTTCGACCGAAAGTGTATTTCGTATTTATCACGAAAAGCTTAAGGAGACAAGTGTCTCAATTATCAATTAGTCTTGTATTGAATATTATAATTTAACAGCTTATCTTACACGGAATTCATAGAGGTACATGTATAAATAATTTTCAAACTTGTGAATTATTGAACTCTTAAGGATTTGGATAAAGTTGAAAAGTTTCTAAAGTGGTCGTTAATTTAAAAAAAAAATATAGGCCTATACAGGGTGAAGTCGAACTGTCTTCAATCTGAACAACTTTATCTCGGACCTGAAAAACTGTGCCGATTTGTATAATATGGGGTCTGTTTTCGAGAAAAAAGAGGTTGAAAATTCCAGCAACGGCAACAAATCGAGAAAGGTTTGTCGATAGTAACACAAACAGCGTCTACTGAAAATCCAATTTCCAGGCAGATTTTCAAAATATTTTCAATGGAATGATATGCTTGTGGAATAGATAAAATTTCCGTTATTTTCACACCAATCAAGAGGCAAATTAATTAATTTTAATACTTGTAAATAATAGGTGAAGAGGGGGTTCAAATTTTTCTTGAAACTTACTCAATTTTCAAAATTCGATTTTAAGCGAGCTTCAAGTTCTGGGCTTTCACATTACCTTTCTAAACCCGAGAGTATGATCTTCTACTTTGAAAATTATGCATGGCATGACGTTTGGAAAATTTTTTAAATTTTCTTCAATTATCAGAAAACTAACAAACATATCGGGAAAATTCTCAAATATTTGGAAGGCTCTTTCAATTTACTATCTAAATCAATTGAAAAATATTGAAAATTGATCATATTGGCTAAGTTTTAGCCAGTTATGAAGGAAAATCTAGGAAAAAACAGGGTCATTTAGAATTTTATCACATTTTTCCAAAATAGAAAGATTTGGAGCATGCACCGTTAAATGCTCTATCCAACGGACGTCAATTTTTGGCAATATCTTAAAAAACAAGCGAGTAATCGCTGTTTGAAAATTGACTGTTTTCGCACGCCGAATCTTATTTGTCCGGAATCCCCTTAAAGGTAATTTGATTTCGCCCTGTATTTTAACTTGCGTATTTTATCCTTATTTTGCCTTAACGTCTAAATACGAAAACGGACTTATTTATAAATAAATAAAAATAATAGTTTATTTTATTGTGAAATCTCATCGGTTTTTGAGAAACACATCAAGCTATATCATTATCGGGATATTACTCATTGGTAGCAATATCGATCCTTGAATTTGGCGTGACAAGAGACGAGGGTGACGTGTACTAACCGATACTTGTGTCATTGAACGACGTTTATATTACAATTTCAAATGACGATATCAAAATTGTTGTTTTGTCGCATTTTTTTATTCAGTTGTATATTTTTCTATAAGAATCGCACTGGTGCCTGTTTAAATTAAGAAAAAACCTGCAAAAACCACTTTCTTGATACTACCTTTACCTGTATATAAAACGGTAATCTGATTATAGCGTTTTTATAAAGCCAGATAAATTAACAATTGAGCAGCAATTCAAATTGATTAACATCAAATGGAAAAGTATATTTAAACTCTTTAGCGTTCTTTCACTGCTTGGTAATTTCAATTAAATTCTTTCGATAACAGAAAAGAAATATTGCTATTCTGTTAAATGTGAAAAGTTATAAAAATGACGCTTTATGACTAATAAAAATTAAGTTAAAATTAACAATGAAAGCAATAATAATATTTAAAGTTGTAAATTAGAAATAATAATATTTAAATGAACGCATCCATTAATTGAGCATATAATAAAATTGGTTAGCTTTTATTTTCAAATCAATTAACAAGACTTTGATTACTATTTCCTTTTCGTTAATGTTTTATGAACCCACAATAAAGTTTTCTTGTGGCGTTTTAATTTTTTATTTTATTTTTTATAAAAAACCCATATAAGTAAATAAACAAATAATTAAAATTCAGTGAAAATACCGTATGAATTGTAAATTATAGGTATATACATATTAATACACATTCAAATTTATTTAGCTATTAAATTAATGCAGTCTAATGTCTCGTTGTTTTGATAAGACGTGCCAAATATTCAAGGAAGTTTACACATTATGGCTTATTTCTGAAATTTTTTATAATCAACAACGAGCCGGCTAATCGGGCTAATGGATGTGTTTTATGTAAATCATTGGTAAAACCTTGTTTGGAAATGAACTTCGAAGATCAACATATCGACATATAAAAGAGATCGGGAACATTTTTCTATGTACAAGGGCGAGTAATGCGAGAATTCCGAACGTGTTTTATTCACCTTGTTGCAAATATCGTGCACATTTAGAATTTGTAACGAATATCTGGTTTAAAAATTGCCCAGTAATTATCGGCTTGATAGGTTCGTGATTGTAGTTTTTAAACGTTTTATTGCATAATAAAATTATTTTTGAAATGTTTAAGTACTTTTCCTTCGTATAATTAAAAATTTCAAATTGTCCGTGAAATATGTTTACGTGACCAAACCTCCCCTAGATCCGTACACATCTAATACAATATTAAAGGTGAAAATTTCCCCTTAACAATCCGAAATTGATTTTCCAGTAAAATGCGCTATCATTATCATTATGTTTTAAAGTATTTAATCACGCATTGGTCAACTTGGCAGATCGTTTCAGGCGTCGCTCATGAGCGTCTTTACATGGCGACAGATTTAGTTAACTTGCCAATAGTTGCAAATAAGGGGACTATAAAGATCAGGAATTCTCAGACGATTGTTTATAATTATATTAGAAAAACGTGGTTAATTTTATCTATTACTCCCTAGCCTTTAGGTGGGTGTTATATAAATAATAGACGTGTAATGAAATTAATCAGGGTTATAAAAAATCGAAATCAAATATTTTGTAGGTGCATTTGTTTATTAATTGTTGTAATTAAAGAGAACCTTGGCAATTCGAATATATTTTAGTCAATATTTATCGCGCTCGTTAATTTTAAAGTATACGAATTGTTTTATAGTTTATTAATTTATTATCCCATTATTTTTGTATAAAAAATTGTTTATTGTAAATATTTTCCTCAAAATTTCATTTAAATTTTGCTATTTCTGCTAATAGAAAAAGCTGTATCTGTTCTATTAATGGATTGTTTATAACTGCAAAGCTAAAAAACCTCTATATGATTATGATTATCTTTATTTGGTAATCAAATATTATGTAAATTAATAAGACTTAATCGTCAGTGGAGTAATGTTGAAAAGTGTCAAAAACTCAAGGTCCATGTCATATTAACTACCAACAACGGAAGTTCATTTTTATTATCACATCAATCTGGTAAACTAATTAGACCCATTTTAAACGATATGATACTTCTAATGTACAACTGAGACTGTTATATTTAAAATAAAAAAATTCTGAGAAATATTCTACTCCATCAACTTGCATTTTTTGATACACATTTCGTTTATGAAACCAACTAGAGGGTTTTGTTTGTGTGTGCTAAATTCGGCGGATGTGTCGCTCAATTTTGTGTCTGTTTCTCATTGGTTTTAGACTATCAACAACTTGTCATATTCACTATTTTTTTTTGTTTCTATACATCATTTTAATGATACAAACCATTTGGCGTCAGATAAATTGAATTTTTTTCGTTTACTAGAGGAACCCTTACAAATATTTTTGTTATTATCAAGACGATCCGTAATTATAACAAATGACTTCACAATTGTAGTAAAAATTACGAGTAATTCGAGGAAATTCTATGTTAGAATCATACAAAACGTATCTTCTTAACAGTGGATTTTTGTATTTTTTATAACACAATTTACGAATTAATTAGCATTGTCGTTGCGTTTTTGATTGTTTAATTGAGACAGCTGATTAAAAATAATTCTATGAAAATGAATGCGAATATCTGTGGATTAGTAAGAAGATCGTTTTCACCGTTCCAAATTTAGTTTTAAGACCTTTTGAGTGGACACGTTATATACAATTAATGTGTATATGTAATAATATTAGCATTAATGTGTAGGTTTTTCAACTAGTAGGTATAGGAAATGGTTATTAAAGTCATCAAGCTTTATTTCATTTTAAACAGGCTAACCGAGGCATAGGGATGTGGTTTTCCTACCCATATTCTGTAGAAGGCTCAGTTCTATATTAATATTTTATCGTTCATTTATGTGGTTCAGTTGTCTATCTAAGATGAAACAAACGCAAATTCGGTGGAATAAATGCGAATTAACTGAAGGTAAATAAAAATTTTCATTTATTTTAACGAAAATAACTTAGCGCTCATATCTTTGATTAATTGAATTCTTTTGTTTTCTAACAACGGGTTTTATTAAGGATATAAAACACGACAAATCTGATTTACCTGATGTGTTTTTCATAAATAAAAAAATCAATTGAAAAATAAAATACGTTTGATGTCAAACTAACTAAGATCTCGATAGAATTTTAAACACTTAGAAAACGAACCTGAGACCTTTTGTTCTCTTGTTCCCCACTATTTCTTTTTGCTGTTATTTATTATAAATAATTATTAGTGCCACCGATTTATTGTTTGTTTACGATTTTACGTTTGTTATAGAATTGATTTTTTGAAATTTACAGCTCGAGTCAAAAAATCATAATTTCTGATAAACTATACTCTTTCTTTCACTTTCGTTGTTTTAACCATCATTTTATTTGATTAGTTGGCCGTTTCCTTTTGTTATTATTTAATATTTAAGATATTCATGTTGTTGATAATTCTTTTAATGAATTCTTTCAACTCATTGTTCTCCTTAAGCTTTAATTCCTCTATTCTTTTGAAATCCTTGTTATTTGTGTAGTTTTAAAAATACATGTATTGATTTTTTTATAATCTTCATCCTTTATCTTATTTTGAACAAAAAGGACTTAAAAATAAAGTGAACGATTGAATTTCCTATTTTTACCTGCTGTAGACAATTAAATTATCTCTACGCATTTCCAAGGGAAGTATTTGAAGGTTAAAAGAATGAACTTATGGAAATAAAACGCTTAAAATTATCAATTTGGTCACGGTCATGGTCATTGCCCAATTTTTCCTCGGTTTGCTTTAACGTAAATCAACGGTATATTCTAAGGGTAGGTTGTGCTGTTGTATGCCGAATTCGCATTCAGTTAAATAATATAATTTTTTTTGAAAAAAGCAAAAATCTAATTTTGAACATGGGTGTTTCAAGAACCGATGTTTAAATTTAAAATCATGTTTTTCAAAATTTTCATAAGAACTTTCAAACAGTCCAAATAGCCTTGTTTTTTTTTTTTGTTTTTGAGAAAATAACATCAATTTGAGAATATGTGCAATGAGTGCATAAAAAACTATTATTAATAGATGGAGAACTGTTATAAACCACGAAAATTGAGATCTCTGTTGAGATTTAATTGCATGTTTAGGCTGTGTTAATGTAATAACGCGTATGACGTTAAAATAAGTGATTTTCTTTTGGTGTAACAGGTTTTCATTTAGCAACACTAATAAAACTCAACAGCATATTAAATTAACACACAACAGAAAAATTAATTAAACACTGTGTCAAATAATTGACATTAAATGATGCAACCCATCTTGCATTTTATGGATGATTAGGCAAGTCAAACTTGGTTTACTATAATTTTTGTGTACAATATTTTTTTCAACATCCTCTCTGTTAGTCTCTGTACTTTGATATTAAAATATTATTGTTTATAAATTTCTGTTATTAAACAAATCACAGGCACGCTCGTTTATTTGTTTATAAATAGTAACAGGACAAGTTAATGTGTTATTGTATAAGGAAATATCGATTAAAATATTGTTGTAATTACATTATCACTTTAAGATACTTATTGACATGATTAAAACAATATTACATTATACTAGAAATGTTGACATAATTATTTCCTGGATTTTAATGATGTGATTCTCTTTCTTCATCTTGTTGTTGCTTATTATTATTATTATTATTATTATTATTATTATTATTATTATTATTATTATTATTATTACTATTATTATTTGTTATTATTATTGTGACTATTAACCGTATTTGTTGACATGTGAATATACAATCTTTCCTCTTCCGTTATATTCCGTTTCGATTATATAAAAAAACACTACAGTATTTTACTGATAACAAGAATAATTATTATAATGTAATGAAAATAAATATCCAACAACAGTTTCCGTTTCCTTCGTTACTTAACTCGCGCATCTCAATTAAGGTGCAACTGAATATTGTATTTTTTTCCCTTTCTTCTTTCAATACATTCATTGTATTCAGAACGATGAACTGTTTTGTCTATAAATATCCTGTTGTTGAACGAAAAACGAAAAGAAAAAAAAAATCGATTATATAGATTTATTGTTTTGATATTTTAATTAGCGAAATTATTCGTGTTATTAATAATATTTGAGATAAATTGGAAATATCTTAGGAACATTTTAAATTTGTATCAAGGATATAAATATTTAAATTTCGTTTATAAATAAGTTATGGAATTATTAAAAGGAAATTATTAATTGTTGATTTATTTAAATGTTTCCGATGTGTTTATTCTAAATTTAATTGTGTTCTATTTTTTCCCCCAAAATCTTGGGAATTTCGAAAACTTTACACTTATTTTGTTAGCCGTACCTAGTCTTTTTTTAAAAAAAAAAAATTAATACCACAAATGTTTCATTTATAAACATGGCATTTTCATATCAAGGGATGTGATCTAAAATAAGCTTGTTGTTAGTACTGAAACAGCAGATGTTGTTTGGATGAGGGACGGACGGCCTATCATGACAGGTAAAAATTTTGGGAACGTTTATATGCATATACAAGAAAGGCATTTTATACAGATGCATAGTAACAATATAGAATGGGTCGTATGCACGGATTTTTTAGATATCGGCTTTTATCTCCAAATGGGACATAAATATTGGGCCGTATTCACAGATTCATTAGAAATTGAAAGTATTCTCAAGTGAAACACAAACATTGTTCTCTAGAGCTATACCTATAGGTATATCTCTCTCTGTACACCCAATTGCACAAAAAAGAGACCACTTTTGGTGCGGCTGTGTAAAACTGGCCTTCGAGGACGGTCTTCTCAATATAAGCGAATTTTAACAGATCAGAATTTGGGAATAGAGTCGTCTAATCAGAACAGGGGGGGTGGGGTGTTATTGTCACTTTTGTGTATTTAAGGAATTTCGGCACAAAATAGAAAATGGCAGGAGAATAACAAATGAAAGCAATAATTATGAAAAAATAAAATGTTAAAATAAATATGAATATTACGGTGGACTTATTTAGTAATTATTTGTATTAAATTTTCTAAAAGATCATGTCATTGTGTAAAACATTACACCCAGTTCTATGTTAGCGCCTTCGCAGAAAAAAATTAAGGCTCCAATCAGTTGATCGAATCACTTAATTATTTTGGAAAACCAAAAATCCATCAACACATATATGGGATGAATCATAATTATCTAAAATTAAGTAAAAACTAAGTCAAAATCCTATAAAAAATTATATTACATCAGATCCTTTCTTTATAAAATGAAAAATCAATATTTCAATATATATTTTTGAAAAGTTCTTACCAAATGCAGACAATTATTCAAAAAAAATTTCAAAATTTCAAAATCAATCTATAATAATTTTTCAAGAACTCAATTTTTTATCTCTTATTAAATTTTATTTAATTTTATTATATTACTAATCGTTTAAATAATTGTCTACATTTAATTTAGTTTTTTTATCAATTTTAATCATTGTTTAACTCTAATTCATATTTATTTAGCTCTAAAAGCTCCTAGAAAATAATCATTGAATTTCTTTATTCCATATTTTCTAAATATTTTTTTACAATAAATACAAACTGCAATTCACTTATTCTAACTTTCTCTAAAGAGGGTGGTTCTAAAAATTTGCTATGGCTGAAACTCGCTCCAACACTCCCTATCTCGCCGCCTTCTTCCGCCGACGAGAGGAAAATCCTGACTTACACTAACCTAAAAACGTGATATTCCTCGCTCAAGAGTCGGTCTCATTTTTGTGCAATTAGGTGTACAATGTCATTATATCTCACAATTGAAAAGAGAGAAGTATAAAAGAACCATTTTGCATTATCTTTCTCTTTAAAATTGTTGTCATTGTTTTCTTATAAACAAATCAAAAGGGACAAGAGATGAAGATAATGTCTAACGCAGATAAAAATTAGATGAACATTATCCTTAGAGATTATCTCTAAAGAATTTGTATCTCTAAAAAGAGAGCTATCTACCTTTCACTTTCTTCAATTTCATTTTACATATATAAAAATTGAAAAGAGACAAATAAAACAACCATCGCGCAAGTTACCACGCAACTATCTCATTTCACTCATTTAGTTATCTTCTTTCTATATACAAATCAAATGGGACAAGCAATGAAGATCATTGCTAACAAAGAGAAAAAGGAGATCATTGTCTTTATTCTTTATTTTCTCAACCGTCCTTCGATTTATATACATAAAAAACATAAGAATAGACAATAGTGATTATTGTTTATATTTACCTAATCAAAATGCCTTAACTGTATATTTGTGAGGATAAAAATCAATTCGAATCGCAAACAAAACTTTAGTATTTCTTTACTGGATACAACAAGGTTGCGAGATTTGTAAACAATGTGAATTCACTCAACGATTCAAAATAATCGTATTACGAAATTTGACAGTGAGTGGGCAACCGTATTAGTTGATGAATTATTTAGTGTACGTTGATTAGCCAGTGGCGTAACACTGTAATTATTCACTACTAATTAGCATTTTGTGGGATTTTTAGTAAGATTTCTAAATACTTTCTGTAGCGTACTTTTTTTTGTTAATTTTCGTTTTAATTATATTAAGAGAAAATCGTTGTAGGGTTCATTTAAACTGATTTATTTTTGTTGTAATATTAGACGTCTACAATTTTTAGTAGTTTACCAATGTTACACACAACAGATGTTCCAGATTCTTTTATCCAATGCGTGTGGTTCATTATAAATTCACTTTAGTATTGTTAAAAGTTTGACATAGGTTCCTTTATCAATTATTCATTCTGGATTTAGAATAATTTGAAAAGACAGAATCGTTAGATACCTAAAAAAAAAAATTCAATCCAGATGTGTTTAGCATTAGAGTATAGTTGATTTAAACCATGTGGTTTCTTAATACAGGGGATGACTAGCATCAACAGCCCTAATATCGTTTTCGGTAAATTGTCATCGACGCCATCGTCTTGACGATAGGGTGTTCGGTGGCGTCTGGCATAGTTATGGGCATGCGTATTTTACACGTTTTCGGCTGGGTCCCCTATGTATCGTACCCCACCAGAGTTTAGTTTCCTCTAGGTGTATACAAAACTAAACCAACCGGACTGGCTATACACAATTTCTAGTTCATCTCCTTCTCGTTGATTGTTGTTGTTGTTATTATTGTTATTATTATTATTTTTTGATTTGTTAAAACAATTTCACCTTCAGTTGTGTTCAATTCCATTGATCGTTCATTTGTCGTTAATGTTCATTATTTACTATTTATTATAATGATTTAGAAAAAAAATCAAAATCAAAATGATTGTGTAGGTGTTTTACATATTAACATCTTTGTTGGATAGTTTATATTTATAGTACCCACGTGCAAACCGGCATTGTTGATGTGTTTTATTTATATCGTACTTCCGTTTCCATAAACAATAAAAATATTGAAACAAAATTAAATAATTTAATGGTAATCAAATCAAAATAAATAATTTTCGAAAATTTCGTGAATGTGAGTGCGCAACTTACAGCATCCCGATATGTTCCAGTGCATTATCCAGCAGAAAAATGGCTGGATTCACCCAAATAATACAGAAACAAAGGATGTTTTCCCAGGTTTGTTCACCAAAACTACCACCAAAAATCGAGATTAATAAAATTTTGATAAAGATAACTAATCCTATTTTACCGATTTTATAATTTGTATTATTCATACGCTACAAACTCTAATAAGTTACTGATTGTGGAGATTTAAAAAAAACATTATCCGCCACTAAAGCCAGTCCCGCCCAGACGCGCATTTATCAGAAGTATCAGAATGTCTATTGATAATACTAAGGGTTATCTATATAAATCACCATTTATCTCGCTCTAAAAGATTGTCAGAGATACTATTTAGAAAAATTATTTTTTGTCGGTATTAATAATATAAAAGACCCCCTGTTTCCGTTAGTTAACTACCTTTGAAGTTGAATAGCACCAAGAACTTGTTATAGGCCTTATAGTTTTTTTTTAGCATTATAATGAACCGAATGGGACTTGACCGATTTGATTTTCAAACACTTCAACCAATTGTAGAAAGCGATGTTTATTATTTTTAATTAATTCTCAAAGAAAAAGAGAAATTGAATTTTATTGTACTCTGTATAGGTGTTTTTTTTAATGTATATTAAAATAAATCATAAAATGTAAATAAATCAAGATAACACTTAAAAAGTAGTAAGTAAAATATTCATTTAAATAAGTAGACCGAGAATGAAAACGCAGTATACGTCCTCGTTTCAACATCTGCATACTAGTTGAAACAAATTCACTTTGTCTTTTATGTTAGATTATGCCCAATATAAAAGTATTATTTTTGGCAAAAATCACTCATTGGTTTTTATTAAGATAGTCCATGATTCATTTAGTAAGGGATTGAAAAGGAAACATTCCCATATGTTTTCCTCTTATTTGCGAACCAGGAGGATGATATTTTTCGATGAGTCACCCCTGTATTCATCTATATTTAGAATAAATCCCTTAAATTATGATTTTCCTTTGTTGTTATTATTATTATTTTTTCTAATGTATGTATATCGATTCAATATGGAGATTGAAAGGTTATTGCCACTTTCATAAATTCACATGATTAATAGTTTATCAACAAGTGAAATTTGTATACAATGAGTTGATTACAATACCTACACATTATGTTGTTATTCGTTATTATTGCAGAATTACTTTAGATACGATATTAATCTTCTTAACAGGTGTAGGAGGAGGATGGTGTCAATTTTGCACAATCATTAAACGCTTAGATAGAAACAGATTTTAATTTAAGAAAGATATAATTCGTTTACAAGAAAACGAAACGTGAAATTCTTAAGATGTGATGAAAAAAATTTAAGAAAGTTTACAAGTGAAAGTATTACTATATTAAAAACAAGAAGAAAAAAGCAAAACAAACAATTTCTTCGTATATTGGAAACCATATATCTGCAGCGAAAAAATAATATCTTTCAGGAGGAAAATGATAGGGAGAGATTTTCAATTAAATGGGACGTGAAACCGGAGACTGTCAATTAAATTTCTAATATACACAGACAATATGGCATTTAATTTTGAGGTGGAGCTTATTACAGTTTGATTATCTGTCCTAATATGACATTGTCGGATTAATATTGCGAATTAGTTCAACGAACTTCCTTTTCGTTTATTTATTTGTTTATTTATTTATTAAATTTTATTGGCTAAATAATTTAATCATCTTTCAAGTGCAACTAGTGATTTAAACTAGGTTTCATTGTAATTTTGAAAATTTCCACTGATCTATTTTGATTGCTCTAGAATTCGGGTTTTTTCCGTTAATTTGTTTTTGCCCCCCAAAAATTATTAGATTGTTTATAATAGCCTTGAAGTTGGTTTAT
>JAZBGW010002224.1:0-12247 GCA_037464815.1 Mylabris variabilis | reverse complement strand
TATATATACTTACTAGATTTGTGTATTGACTATCCTGCGAATTGGGTAACGTTGCCGCATTTCAACCTACTGAATTTTGGATTCCAACAGAAATTGAGACGGTACAACTTTATTGTTAATTTTTATTATTACTAGTTTTGAAATGATTTCATACAAGTGGGATTATTTTGATTCAATTAACTCAGATTTGTATACAAAATACAATTAACATGTTTCAGTTTACGGAATTCTCCACCACTGGCAAAGTTAGGAAACGGTGACTGTATGTTACCAGATGCGTGCGCACATATCGTTCTTTAAACTTGCTGCCAACATTACAATCACTTGCTTATTTGGCGCTTAATTTAAAACAACAAGATTCAATGTAGGTTGTTTTTTATATTTAACAAAAATCGACTTCATACAATTTTGTATTTGAGCTGAATACAACTGTCGGTAATGAACTAAATTTAGGTTGTTTTAAGTGTTGACTTTTCCAAGGTTTCGGTTCACCTAAATCCAAACTGTTGACCTCTGTTGGTAAATTTGTTATCGTAGCTACTGTCTGTAAAAACATGGATAAGGTTTGGAAAATATTTAAAATATACAATTGAATTTACAAGAAGACTATTCAAGTCGATAACTTGAAATGAATTGGGATCAGTACCACCGACAACAGCAAAATTGGCAGTTGCATATTTGGCAGTGAATAACTGTTAAAATAAAGAATTAAAAATATTGTAAGATTTAAGAAAAATTACAAACTTTGCTTTGTACATCAACTTTCGATTTCAATCCCCCTGTTGCATAATCGAAAATTTGTAATGCTGCTTTAGTATGATTTGCACAGGCCAAGAATTCTGTACCTTTCTTATTAATATCTAGACCATCACCACAAATATACACATTTGGTATAGAACGTGTATAATAAGGTTGTCTTAAATCCCAAAAATGGATCTGATTTTCCCAACTAGCACTAATAAACTCGTAATTTGAGCTTGGATTAAAACGACACGTATAAAAATTGAATTCCGAATTAGTCGGCGTTTTTAAAGTTCGCTCTAGTGTTCGCGTTTCTTCATCATAAAGGCATATAGTCGAATCATTACCGTAAGTTAGAAATTTCGTTTGATGTGGATGATATGTTAAGCCATAGATTTGACGATTCTCTTTAATCGTGTAAAGACATTGACGAAAATTGTAACTCCAACATTTTACTAAACCTTCTAAATCTAAAAAGCTGTTATTATAGAATTTCTTATTTATAATTGAGACAAATTCGTTAATTTACAGCTACAAATTATACAATTATTGATCGGATAAGCATTAGATACTGGTCGGTGTGTAATTGATGTAACTGATGTATTATTAATGGTATCATGATCTGATAACTCTGTAAAAAATTCACCTGTTCTACTTTGGTATAAACGTATGCGACCATTAGGTAAACCAGCAGCGATATAATTATATTTCTCTGTATATTTACAACAAAGCACTTCAGTATCAACATCTCTAATTCAACAAAATTCAAATTTTTAAAAATTAGGAATTTCAAATCTCCCGCTTATAAATTTTTGTAATAAACTAAAAAACCAGCAAACTGCAGCCAACATAAATTTTAACTAACAGTAAACGCTGCGAGAGAGCGCTACTGAGTAGCGGGAAATTTAAAATTACTACTACGATCAATATTGAATTACTCACATGGTTGATAAGATCTTGATTCCGTCATCAATTGAAGTATTTGATGAAGCCGTTAAAATATTGCTATCTTCATCACTATGGTCATCAGAAAAAATACTCACATGTGTTTGTTGCATACTCTGTTCAATACCACGTTGTGTAGTTTCTTTTGTCAATATTCTAGGACCGACATTTGATAGTCGATGTAAAACAATCATGTTTGATGCTTTTTGTTGAAGATTCTCTGAGATATTCATTATTTAATTGATAATTTTGAAGATTACATTTAAATAGTACGCGCCGTTTCATAAATATTGACATTTCATCAGTGACACCAACATTATTACAACAAATGTAACTAGAAATATAACTATAAATATTCAGATAAGGTACTGGAAAATTTACGAAAATTGAATCGGATTTTTCAATTTACAAGGAAATTTTTGTTAAAATAAATTGTAAAGGAAATCAACGAGAAATTTTTGTGGTTAGCAAGATTGATATGAAGTGGAAATAGTTTTAAGGAAAAATATAAAAAAAAAAACGGGTAGGTGTCACCTTCTGTTGTAATCGGTTTTTATATATTTTTTTCTAACATAAAGGGTCATTAATTCGAATTTTAATGAATTAAATTGACTGTTATTAGTGTTCGATGAGATTTAATAAAATTTCTAACGATTCTATTTCATTTTCCTGTAATCCTGTTAACATTGAATCGATTTTAATTGTAACAGTTTAACATAACCTAAATTATTGTTTAATTATTCTAAACAATTGTTTATAAACAATTAATTTAAACGCATTTCAGATTAGTAAAATTTATGGTGTGTTTTCTTTATCCTTTCTTATATATTGGAAATGAGCCGCTATAAGCCGGAGAAGGAGATTTATAGGCCTGGTAGTGGGCCATTGAGGAAATCAAATTTAACTGGAATTGAAGATAATGAATCTGAAAATAATTCAGTAGTAGGTAATATACAATCATCATCATCATCACCATCATCGATACCATATCAAAATCATGATAAGGATAGTAGTGATATAAATAAAAAACAAAAGAAACCCGAGAAGAAGATTTATGTACCACCATTAAGAGCATTAGCATCATCATCATCGCCATCAACAACGACAACTAGGGACAATAATTATCATCAAGAACAAGTTAATGGGAATTATGATAATGAACGATATCCAAGATCACGCAGATTCTCGAATCGTAGACGTGGCGGTAAGTTAATTATCTTAACACACAATAGGATTATGCAAGTTTCTTTTTAATAAAATATAAAGTTTGTTCTAATATACAAGTATCGGAAAAGCAATTGAAGAATAATTTATGAACACAAAAGAAAAACGTTTTAAATACGTAGATTTGTAAATTATTAATAACACACATGAATTATTGCACCTTATGCCATCGTTAAAATCAATAATTAAGCGTAAAACTCCTGTTTGGAGATATTGTTGAAAAGTTTATTAATGACGTAAACTGCGTCCAATTCTAGGGCAAATCTTCAAGTACTTTCTTCATTTCTAATCCAATAATTATCACTTTCGCCTTAATTAATCACAGCCGATTCTCCAGACTTTCTGTATAGGAACATATGGTACAAATTCCGTTGTGTTAACATTCGAAAAATATCACTTTTTTGGAGTCTTTAAGTAGTAAAAACTAGTTTCTATCCATGAGAATAAACCTAAATTTTGCCCAAGTAGATTTTCGTGTTTTATCCAGGGCATCGAACCGTTATTTTTTTCGTTCCGGTTTCGGTACCGGTTCCATAGATAATAATTAATTTTGTTATCGGTTCAGTTCCAAGTGATTAATTTTCAAATTTTTAGACATAAACAATAATATCAATAACAATAATAATAATAATAATAAATACTAAAAAAAAAAAAACGAAAAAATCAATGGTGGGAAGATCCTCGAATCATTTCAAGTCATTTTGTAAATTTAGTTCGTTTTTGAAAATCACAACATTATCCAAAACGAACGCTTTTGACCAACTTCTAAATGAGCTACAAAGTTCTAATTTTGCTAAAATGGTCTTCAGGTACCACCCTTCAAATTCTTGAAATATTTTTTGAATCGCTCGTCAAATAATGAAAGGTACCATAATAATTTTTCGTTTTAGGTGAATCACCCAGTATTACAAATGCTTTTATTTTCTGTTTTGTTATTTATAAGGGAAAAAATTCTAGTGACTTATTTCTGCCCATACTAAATACAAAGAAAAAGAAACAAAAATAAATAAAACAAAAACTAAAATTTGCTGATTTTGCTAAAACAAAATGATCCAAAATATAAGGATACAGGGAACCTTCTGTTGTATTTTAGATCTGCAAGTAATTTAAAAACACATTTTTGTACTCGTCAATTACATGATAATTTCTTTATAAGAATTCAGAAAAAATATATGATAAAGGATACTAAGAAAAATACAAAAGATTAATTGTTCATGTTAACTCGGCGAAACTTTCTCGTTTTTATCTCAAAATAAACACTTTTATATCTTAAATTACATTTTCAAGATCAGTTTCTGTTTCTGCTTTCGTTATGATACTTCCGTTACATCAGTACACTAAATACGGCAGAACTTCTCTAATCTGATAGTTATTATCAATTAAAATATAATGTTATCGGTAATCAAAATAGTAATTAATTAATAAAAAAAGATCAAACTTTTAAAATCGATATAAAAATCAATGTCAAGGATTATTTTCTTAAGTAAACAAATACGATAAGTCAAACACTAGTTCCCATTAAGATAAAAATAGAACAACTGAAGAGCATTTCAGTTTTTACACGATCGATATTCGAGAAGAATGTTTCTCGATTTTTTTTTACAATACAGTGGCCGAAAACAAAAAAAAACAATTTTACGAGGATTCTTGAGTCATTTCAAGTCACTTTACGTGTATAGCTGAGTGGTGAAAATTTCGACATTGCCGGAAGAAAGTCGTTTTTTGACCAACTTGTAAATGAGCTACGTGGTCTTACTTTTGCCACCCTACAAGTCCTTGAAAAGGGCGATGGAAAGAAAAAAAGAACGTGTTACGTGGTATGCTTGAACCGAAAAAAAAACGGTTTTTGTTTTCGGTTCAGCTCCGAATTTCACCCCGGCAAAAATTTCGATTAATTCCGGTTTTCGGTTCGGTTCCGGTTTGATGCCCTGATTTTATTTATCACAATTTTGATATCTGAAGCTGTTATCTTGTTTCGATTATCATATTTAAAATTATTTTCTTTTGTGTAAAGGCAATGATAATTCATCGGATAATTATGAAGAGTGGCGAAGTACATCATTTTCTACAACAAATCGTCAATCAAACATTTCACCACCACTGTCACAATCACAATTACGTTCAGTACGTGATACACGTAGTGTAGAACCATTTACAACATCAACACAACAATCATCATCATTAGGAGTAGCAACAGGGTCAGGAACAGGAACAACAACAACAACGATACCAACAATAAATCGGAATTATAATGAACGTTCATATACAAAACCACCAAGTGGTCGTCGTCATAGTACAACAGGCTTAGAAAATAATGATAACAATAATATTAAGAAACCGCATAATAAAATATTATTAAATATTGACAAATTACCACCAAGATTACAAAAGAAATACCTTGAAGATAACAAAATCAATCAATCAAATGATGATAATTGGAATGGTGCAAGTTTAACATTTCAAGGCAGTAATAGTAATATCAATTCAAATAATTATCATCAACATAATTATCATCAACAACATCAAACTGGTAATTATCAACAATTCCACCACCATCCCCATCACCATCATCAACAACAGCATCAACATCATCACCATCATCAGAATTTTGGTGGTTATAATACGTTGCCGAATCGTGGCCGTGGTCGTGGTAGATTTCATTATGATTATGATGGTAATTATCGTTCAAGAACACCAGATTTAAGTGTTGGTGGTAGTCCTTGTGGATCACGACCACCAACACCACCATTAGCAACAGCAGCACCATCACACAATCGAAATAA
This sequence comes from Mylabris variabilis, assembly GCA_037464815.1. Taxonomy (NCBI): domain Eukaryota; kingdom Metazoa; phylum Arthropoda; class Insecta; order Coleoptera; family Meloidae; genus Mylabris; species Mylabris variabilis. The sequence goes on along the minus strand of JAZBGW010002224.1, from coordinate 6,554 downwards.
GAACGATTCTAATAGGTATTAATTTTTTTAATTATTTTTATTTCAATTTTTAAAGAAATTTCATTTAGACAATACAGCCGTCCACAATCACCAGCTAATTATCAAGGACGTGGCTATGATAATCGCCGTAATATCAGACGACGCAACAACAACAATAATAATAATAACAATAGTAATAATTTTGGGCGTCGTGATGGTAGTACAGATCGTCGTTATCAAGATTACGAAAAGGAAGATGTTGATAATGTTGAAACAGTTATTAAAGATAATGATGAAGATCAAGATGTTAAAGATCAAACAATAAAAGTTCCTATTAGTACGAATCAAACAATTTTGGTAGGTTATTTCGTTATTGATTTATACAGGATGTTGTTTTCTAAATGTGGACAATTCTTATGAAACTTATATTAGAGGAGACCATTTTAGCCAAATTAGGATCTCGTACCTTATTTGGAAGTCGACCAAAAAACGCTCATTTTGGACAATGTCGCAGTTTTCAAAAACGACTAAGAATGACTCGTGGACCCTCCCAATAGTGATTTTTTCGAGTCACTCACAGTCGTTTTGTGTGTTTAGCTCGTTTTTTAAAGTTGCAACATTTTCTAAAATGAGCTACGAGGTTCTCATTTTGCTAAAGTGTTCTCCAGAGACTCCATTACAAATCCTCGAAATATGTTTCGAATTGCTCGTCAAATATTGTCCGTTCAGCTAGAGAATGTGGTCATAAAAATCGGACCTTTTTGATAACTTCAAGAAGGGTAGTGGAATGAACAGACCTGTAAACAACCCGAATCAGTGCAGTTCTAAAACCCTCATGAATGAATAAGTGATGAAAATTGAAATATTTGCAATATAGTTTTAATATTCGTACTAAGGTACAAATTCATATTCTAACCAAACTCATGTTTATTAATTTGATACATTAAATATGCTTTCATATCGTATCGCCGCCACTGACCGTTTTGTTCTTATCTGAGTAGGTGGGTATTAACTTGTAGAACTGATGTGTAACCATATTTTCTACATGGCCGACTAGAGTTGTAAATTATACGATTAGAGAAAGAAGTGCCTATTTTCAATGACCATATTTTCTGACTGAACGGACTATAATGGAAGTTTCATAAGAATCGACCATATTTAGAAGAAACACCCGGTATAAATTGGAATATAAAACATAAATTTATACATTCTGTAGGATTGGAGTGAAGAAGTTGAATTGAATGATCGTTTGGAAGCTGAAGCTTTAAGTGATACTCTAACACCAAGTTCTTCAGTTACTAGTTTAGTTGATGTTAGTGTGAAATCGGTACCACCAAATAATAGTTCAAGAAAAACCAAAAAGTTCGTATATTAAGGTTTATTAACGTTAAAATAAACCCTCTTTATTTATGGCGATCTTATAGACAACTCGTAGTAAAGATGTTGTACAGCTAGGTGCATGGAAAAGGTAACGATAGTTTTGTGGCTGTGTAAGTTAGGCTGCTATCAAGAGAGGTCCTCATAATTTCTAACAATTTAGAATTTGGAAAGAAAGATATTCAACCAAAAATAGTAGGCGAGAATAAGGGTGATTTGTTTATTTACAGAGCCTTACATAACCCTACCCTCTTTCTTTAAAGATGGAGGAAGCTCGGTTTACACAACTAAAAGAACGGGTATTTCTAACTCAAGAATCGTCATCTTTTCCGTGCAGCTAGTTGTACATAATATTTTGCAAACAACTTCGTGATTAATTCTTTCGAATATTTAGAGCGGCTGTGTTAAAGAGGGTTTATTATACAGGGTGGTGAATATTTCGAAGCCCATTGGTATTTCAGAAACGATAAGAGTTAATGAATTGTTCAAATTACATAAAAGTTGTGCTATCTTTTGCTCTTAAATTTTCAATCAAGAGACGTTGAATATCTTGATCCATTCCTCAATTATTATGAAAAAACTAAAAATTCCGATTTTCTTTTGAAGTGAATAGCTACCATATCATTCATGGTAATTTAATGAAAATTGTAGAACAAAAGATAGCACAACTTTTATGTCATTCGAGCGATTGAGTAACTCTTATAGTTTCTGATATACCAATAGTGGGCATCGAAATATACATCACCCTATATAAATATTTTTTTAATCAATGTTTATGTTAATTAGGAAGAGTAGTAGACGCAATAGACGCCATAGTGGTAGTTATGTTAGTGATCATAGTGTTGATAATGATCCAACACGTAATAATGATGGTTTTAAAGTACCAGAATCACGAAATAATCATCATCATAATCGTCGACGACGTCAATCTAAAGATCGTCGTAATAATAGTCGTTCCCGAAATCCAAGTCGTGATTGTAGTTTTGATCGTAATTATCGACGTAATTCAACAACAACAACAACAACAACAGCAACAGCAACGAATAGTGAATGTGAGAATTGGCGTGAAGAAATTATAAGAAATCGACAAAATTCTGATCGTGAATTATCAGATAAAAGTCGACGAAATTCAGAACGTGATCTACCATTATCAACAACAATAACAACAGCAACTACAACTTCTACATCAACAACAATAACAACAACAGCAACAACAACAACAGCGACTACAAATTCAACAAATATCGATAAGATTAATTTGAAGAAAGGTGGTGTTTTAGTATTACCAACAAAACAATCTTCGGATTTAGCAAATTTTGAATCTCCAAAATATCCAGAAGTATCACGTAATAAAGCAAGTCAACAGAAATGCTTATATGATTATAATAATCCAACAAAACCGATAATTGTTAAATCACAAAGTAATCGTATAAATGTACCGGGATTTAGTGATAATACAGATTCACAATCATCATCGTCATCATCAACATTATCTTCACCACAACAACAACAACAACAACAAGAGCCACCACCACAATTATCCGATTATATAGCAGATCAATTTGGTAATATACGTCCAAATTGGTATGATGAAAATACTGATAATTTTAAATCTTGCCATTATCCTGATTTAATTCGAAATATATATCGTGCCGATATTGAATTAACAAATATTATAAATAGTGGTTTATTATTGATCAATTGGGAGAATGTTGAACGTTTACGGCAATTTTTAAAAGATAGTCTAAAATATTTATTGTGTAAAGATTTGAAATTTTGCCAAACTGAAAATGTCGAACAACATTTATGGAAATTATTATATCATAATATAATTGAAGTAACACGTAAAGCTATACAATGTGATTCAATAAATAAAGAGAAATATAAAGGTTTTCTACTTTATTTAATTGATGAAGGTACAAAATATTTTGAGAATTTATTAGAATGTCTAGAGGAAAGTTATAAATTTAAAATCGATAATTATATCAATAATACTAATTTTAATAATAATAACAATAATAATTTGATTCATCTTAACAACAATCAAAAACCATCTGGTTATATTGGTTTAGCATTAATATCAGCACAGAAATTGTATTTATTTTTGGGTGATCTAGGACGTTATCGTGAACAAATCAATGAAACAAACAATTATGGTAAATGCCGTCAATGGTATATAAAAGCACATGAAATCAATCCGAAAAATGGTAAACCCTACAATCAACTTGCCGTATTAGCTGTATATTCTGTAAGTTTTTATTATTGTTTTAATTAAAATTGTGATAATTTTTGCGTTTTTAGAGACGCAAATTGGATGCTGTCTATTATTATATGAGAAGCTTAATGTCATCAAATCCGATACCATCAGCTAAAGAATATCTAATTTCATTGTTTGATGAAAATAGGAAAAAGGTGTGTATTTGTTATAAATTAATTAATTAATTCCATAATTTAAAACTTCATACAATTTTTTAAATATACTCATAATTAAGTTGCTGAATTTTTCTCTTTTTTTTTTCGATAACAAAATTCCAACAATTTAATCGATTAAATTATTGTTTTTGCTTTTTACATGCAGTATCTCCATCAAATAAGCGTACGTATATTGACGGTCCATCTGTACATATTTGCTTTATAATAATTGTTAGCTTTCATTGTGTTTATTTTCGTTTTTTTATACAAACTTATTCCAAGAATCAATTGACCAGTAGTATTCTCTAAAAATCTTAATCTTTATCTACAAGTCATTATTTCGATTGACTTTAAATTGTATAAACATCGATAAAGTCAATAGATTCTTGGATTTTAATTAAGCATGTGTATAAATGTCATTTATTATCATTATTTCTAGAGTTTTATTAATTTTTGATTATTTCCCAAATATTATAGTACGAACAAGGTGAGAAGAAGCGTCGCGAAGAACGCTTAGAACGTGCAAAACAACATATGAAACAAAAAGAATCTGAATCGGAATCTGTAAATTTATCTGGATCGTTAAGACATGAAACCTGGATACGTCCAAATGGTGGTAAACGTGTACATCGAACAACACAAGCTGTACAAGAAGAAAAAGATTCAGAAGAGGAAGATTTAGCAGCTCTAAGTAGTGTTGAGGTTTGTCGATTATTAAATAATATACAGAGTTATTCACGTTCTTATGACGACCCCCCCAGTATTTGACGAGCGATTCAAAAAAAACTTAGAGATCTTTAGGGGGCTACCTGGAGATTGTTTTAGCAAAATTAGAACTTCGTAGCAAATTTGGAAGTAGGTCAAAAACGCTCGTTTTGGATAAGGTCGCGATTTTCAAAAATGAGTTAAACACTTAAAATGACTAAGAATGACTCGGAGATTCTCCCAACATTGACTTTTTTCGTTTTTCTCCATTGAATTCTAGAAAAAAAAAACATTCCTACCTATTCCAGAAATAAATGGAGAAAACGAAGAAAATCAATGTTGGGAGGGTCGGTCCCCGAGTCATTCTTAGTCGTTTTGAGTGTTTAATTCATTTTTTAAATTGGCGACATCGTTAATCCTAGAAAAACGCTGAAGACGAAGTATTTTAGCTAAAAAGGTTCAAATTAGGATCTAAAATGCAATAAAGTTGCCTAGAACGAACTAAAACTAGCTAAATCGACGTATTTTGGCCAAGAAAGTACAAATTAGCTGCTAAAACTGCAATTTACTTTTTCGGAAAATTATGTGAAAATTCATGCCAGTTTTAATGTGAACCAATAAATTGGCTACTAACTCTGCAATAATTCCAAGATTTCTCATAAAATCAACGAGTTTTAGCGTAAAAATGCCAAGAAAATCGACTAAAATTAGCTAAATCGGCGTATTTTGGCCACAAAAGCACAACTTCTTGAGCTACGAGGTTCTAATTTTGCTGAAATGATCTTCGGAAACTACTCTATAAATCTTTGAAATATTTTTTGAACCATTCGACTTATAATGGGAGGTGCCGTCGTACGTGAATAACCCTGTAGGAAAATGAGTTAATAGACTTATGGATATTCATTAATTTCAGGTTAATAAAAGATTCGTTATTAGTTATTTACACGTTCATGGTAAACTAATTACAAAAATTGGGTAAGTAATTCTGTTTATAATTAAATTACAGTTATTTAACCATTGATTTTATAAAATTATTATTAATTTTATTAATTGAAAACCTCCTCTCTTTGTTTCATAGTTGAAAAAAAAATGATTAATAATATTGTAGAATAGTGGGAATTTTCTGTTTTAATCTAAATCCAGATTAATTTCATTCTTAATTGTAGATACAGTAACTGTTCTTAAGTGTCTATTTGTTAAACATGAAACTGACATTTATAAATTCAGTGTAATTGTTTGGATTAATGCCGTTATCCACACCATTTAATAATTTTTATTTATTTTTGTTTATTTATTTTAATTTTAAATTATATTTTTCACTATTTAAACGTAAAAGATAATTACGGTGTAAATAACAATGTTGTCGCCACCGATGCAATTAAGACAACTTAAAAAAAATCACTATTATTATTATTACTTCTTTGTATTAATTTTCATTTGATAAGTTGTTTAGTTTTATAACAACCTATCAAGTTGTCTGGATTAATTAATTTAAAAGAGAGGTGTAAGGAAAAATAAAAATTATTTTATGTTTAATCTTGATAGTTACACCATTAGCTACCGGACGTGAACTTGTCTTCTGTTATTATTACTACTATTATTATTATTACTTGTTCTCTTTGCAAAATTTTTCAGTTTATTAATAGTTTATTAATAATATACACATTTATTATAAATTAAATTATTAATTGATATAAAAACGAGTGGTAGATAAATAATACCGGGTGTCTTTTTTAAATGCGCCCGATTGTCTATATTTATATGGATTTTATGAAACTCTTATTAGTTGTAGAGCGATTCCAATACTTTTTCGAGGATTTGTAGCAAATTAGAACTTCGTAGCTCATTTATAAGTCAATTGAAAAACGTTCGTTTTGCACCATGTCGCGACTTTCAAAAATGAGCTAAACACTAAAAATGAGTCGAAGATTGATTGTTTTTTTGTTTGTCTTTATTGCATTCTCGAAAAAATTCGAAAAATTTCTTCCACTTGTTTCAGAATGCAGTGGATAAAAACGAAAAAAAAAAATCAATGTTGGATCTTCGAGTCATTTTGAGTTGTTTTACGTGTGCAGTAAATT
>JAZBGW010002222.1:0-11830 GCA_037464815.1 Mylabris variabilis | reverse complement strand
TAGGTTTGCTACCCCTACCGATTTTCGCGGGATTTTCCAAATTTTAGGCGTTTGTTTTACACTCTGCTTGAATTATTATTCGGAAAATCTCACAAAAATCGGTACGGATGGCAACCCTAGCCCTTCTAAATCTAAATAGAAATGGGGCAACTTCGCCATGTGACCACAAACTGGGAAAGGTTGGTTACTACAGTAGAGATCAGTGTATTTCATTAACGCGTAAGAATGCAGATTACACATTTTACATCATGAAATAACGGAAAATCGTTCTAATTTCAATTTTTTCAGGGAAATAAATAAATGTTTTCGACAAAAATGTTATCTTTGGACAAAATAATTATTTATAATAGATAAAAGAACAAATGAGCTTTCTCAAAATGTTCCAAAATTTTCAAAAATTTGATTTTTCACCGACGTCACATTTCCCTCGCATGGATAAGCTTTCGAACAAGCAATCATTCGCTTGTCCATCTTTGAAACTGTGGAAAAAAAGTTCTGCATAAGCGGAAAAGTAACAAGTCGATCGGAAAATTTCTTGGATATTTGTTTTGTATATAGTTACATTTTCATTAAAAAATAATCAACATTGGCTGAGCTGCGAGGGAAATTGTAAAAAAAATATGCCTCGAGACAATTGTCTGTAATTCAAAATTTCCTCAAAATTTTCCACAATAGAATCGTCTTTCCCCTGCACCTTGAAACGCTCTTTCCATAACGCTATCGCACGTTTCTACATTTTAAAGAACAAGCAAGAAATCGTGTCAAACATTCCCCATTTTCATAAAAAATAGTGGTCCGCAGACTTAATTATAACAATAATTTTGAATTAAAAGGAGACGGTACCTCCAATATTTCGTGATGGATTCCTACAGTTATTACCAGCATCTTTTACTGTTAAATCAGGATATAGTGTTTCATTTAAATAAATCCTGTTGATTTTATGTATAGGTTTAGGATTGATCCAATATTCACATGATCGATTCGAGCGTGTTTTATTTAAATTGCCAATATAATCATTACCTGTACCGGCCATGCGGCATTCTTCTGATTTGCATTTTCTTAAATGACAAGCTACTTTTTCTATTACTTCTTCATTCAATGATTTAAATACAAAACAATAAGTTCCTGTATCAATTCGATCAGGATTTCGACAATAATTCCATGCTTCTAAAACACTCTCATTATTCTTCTCGAAATCCAAACTTATATCTTTTGATAGATATTTCTTACTAGACCATGGTAAACATGATCTACCATCATAACTAATATCTTGTCTGCCTTTGTAGTTTTCTTCTTTTTGATTTAAGGCACATTCAGGTAGTAGAGGCGATGGTGGCGTTGAATATTTCGGTGGTATACAATAGAAACACCAATAGGCTTTTATATTTGAACTAATTGAATACCAACGTAATTTACGGAAAATTTCGTGTTTTAATTCGAATATTAAATTATTATTAATTGTTTTCTTCCAATAGAATTGCAAATTATTTGCAAATAATATTACAGAATATTCACGCCATTCCCAAAAATTTAATAAATTACCCAATTCTATTTCTTTAATAACTTGACGAGTATTTGGTGTTAAATTGACAGTAATACGAGATATTTGATTATTAATTTGTAACGATATAATAACTTGTGGATAATTGACTGTAGGTGTTGTCAATAATAGAATATTGATTGAATGGAATGCTCTTAAATGAAAATGTAAATCATAACCGACTTTTGATGCACGTAATGGCCAAAATTGTTGATATATTGGACCGACAGTTGTATGAACATCACATTCAGAATTCTCTTCACAAAATGGAAAATACCAAAAAACGTTTGTACCATGCACTGTATAGAATTTAAATTGATTCTTTTTATAACCGAGTAGATTATTTTTTGTTTGATATTCAGCTAGAAATATCGGTTTTATTTTACCTAATTCAAATAATGTAATAAACGGTGATTCCCATGTTAATGAAAACATTGTATAATTTGTTGATTTCAATAAATTACTAGTCTCCTCATAATCCGGTGTTTTATCCTTATTACCATATTTTAAACCAGTTTTATGATTCGATATAAAAATCTCTATACCAACACCTAAATTTTTTAATTTTTCACCATTGATTGGTAACGTTAGAACTGTTAAAACTAAACCTGCACTGGCATTTAAAATCGAATCACTATCCCACAATTTCACACCAAATGTTAAATTTGTTAATTTCTTATCGAAACTTGTATAGTGCGTGTAAATATTGTGATCTTTTGTGAAAATTTCACAATCCAATTCATTACAAAATGATATCTCACAATAATCACGTTCAATTTCATCTGTTTCTTCATTTTCAACAAAACACCAAGGGCCGCCAATATCACCGTTTGGATTACGACAGAATTTCTTTGCTTTCTTCAAACTTAATTCGGGAAATTCGGATTTGGAAAATTTCTCATATTCAATGAAAGTATCATTTTCACGTACACGTTTACGCCTCTTATTCCATTTCAAACAATTCCTGTCTATTTTACAAGTTGAAAATTTTGAATTTAATTAAAATAATCGCACTATTTTAAACAAATTCAAAACCTGACATTGCTTTATTTTGTTTACCAGCATATTCTATACCAGGTCCAGTTAATTTACATTCACTAAATGAACATAATGGCAATCCACAAGTTTCATAACGTAAATCCAAATCCATAGTATAACACCATGGACCATCTGGATCTTTGGTCGGATTACGACAATAATTACGTGCTTTTCGTTTTGATAATTCAACAAATAAATTATCACGAATATTATCATCGATTTTATGTGGATAATCAGACGACCATGATTGACAACGTTGTGATGATTCACTCAATGATACATCACCCAAATATTCTAATCCTAAATGACTTAATTTACATAGAGATAAGTCAGTTAAATTACCAGGAATATCATCGAATTTACAATAATGTAAATGAATTAACAAATATGTGATTATCTGATAATAACCGGACATTGTCAATCAATATCCGCCTACTATTTTGTCGTTTTCAATAATAAAAATACCAAAGAGTATAGCCGGATAAGCATAGGAAATTTACCCCCAGAAATTTTCAGAAATTCATATAACTGATCGATTTCTAATTGAAATAAAGATTTTTCTTAAAAATTTCAGCTAATTTAATTTATTACTAACTACCTGTGCGTCTGGTAAGAAAATGCTATTGGTCTGTTCATCCCCTATCTACCCTTAAGAGACTGTGCGAAACTTATGTATACCGGGTGAGTCACCTAAAACGAAAAATTCTTATGGCAACTCCCATTATTTGGCGAAAAGTATTACAAGGATTTGTAGGGTGGTACCTGGAGATCATTTTAGCAAAATTACAACCTCGTAGCTTATTTGGAAGTTGGTTAAAAAACGCTCGTTTTGAACAAGGCTGCGATTTTCAAAGACGAGCTAAGCACATGAAATGACTAAGAATGACTCGAATACCCTCACAACATTGATTATTTTCGTTTTTCCCCATTGCATTCTAGAAAAAATGTGTACCATTCCCACCTGTTCTAGAATAAAATGGAGAAAACGAAAAAAATTAATGTTGGGAGAATTCTCGAGTCATTCAAATATTATGCGTGATTAGTTCGTTTTTGAAAATCGCAGCATCGTCAGAAACGAGCGTTTTTTGACCAACTCCCAAATGAGCTACGAGGTTCTAATTTTGCTAAAATGTTCTCTAGGGACCCTGCTATAAATACTTGAAATATTTTTCGAATCATTCACCAAATAATGGGAGTTGCCATAGGAACTTTTCGTTTTAGGTGACTCACCCGGTACAATTATAAATGAACGAGGCATACCTTTATAAACTTGTAGATCTTTACAACTGATACACAACGGTGATGATGGCACAATTGTACTTAAAGCTGAATAATCAGTTACGGAATCACCGGGAATCTGTTCACTATGGCACAATAAAAGTGGTGATATATCTGTAAAAATTTAAATAATTACCATTTACAATTAATTGTTTTTTTTTTAATTAAACACCGTATTCGGATGGTGGTAGACATTCTTGTAGATAAATATTACCATCAGGATCATTATAAGCGTTTATTAATTGTTGAACATTACGGTATTTTGTTAAATCATCGTTGAATATGAACTCATCGTTACTTATGCGTTCCAATTTAAAAGTTTTCGGCTTCAGACTAAAAGGACAAAAAAAGAGACAATAAAGTAAACAACAAATATATGAACCATATCCCAATAAGATTTAATTAATGGTAGGGGAAACCGGGGTAAAATGGTCGTTGGGGTAAATTGAATTTCTGTCATTATTTGAATATAAATACATGTACACGCATGAAATCAAAAACAATGAAGTCTAATATCGTTGTGAAGGTAAAGAAATTGACGATTTTTTAAATTTTCGTATTCCTGAGAAAAAAAAGACAAAATTATTGTTTTGATGCTTCCTAACCATTATTTTTGTGATTTTACTTTTTAGTTTATAATTACTTCTCATTAAAATAATATATTAAAATTTATTTCATCGACTTCTGCAATCATTAAACTATTAACCATCATAAAAAATTTTAACGGATAAAATACGTTTATTTTAAAAAATATTCTTCTAAGAATGTAATTCGGGGAAAATTAGTCGAGGCAAAATTGTTTGGTGACAGCGCAGCCCTATACAAATAGACGACACAGATACTATACAGATGGCTAACGACCATGTTAAGCAGTTGGTTCAAATAGTCCTCTGGTGTTTGGCCGCAGAACTAATTTTCAAGCCCTAACTACTATTAAAATTTTTATTTATACTGATTTGGAAATGTTCACTAAAAAAATGCAATTATAGTGGTCATACAAGTAATAATTTAATAAGAGAATAATTTTGTATGTATGAATAATGATTTTTTAATATTTTTGGCATGAATTCAATTTACCCTGATTCAAGTTCAATTTACCTCGGTGCTTGGACCAATTGCACTTTTTCGACTACTTAAATATAATCGTTAATAATAATAATAATAATAATAATAATAATAATAATAATAATAATAATAATAATAATAATAATAATATTTTCTTATGATCGATGAATGTTTATATTAAAATTATCTAGGAAAGAAGTGATTGTAAAAATAAATTACTGAATCACTTCAGAGTTTTTATGGTTCAATTTACCCCGGTTCCCCCTATATGATTGCAATATTATCAATTTATGCACAAAATAAATTATCGTCAGGAGTTTTACTGTTTTTGGTTATTGTTGGTCGTACAAATTTTTTATTTTTCATTTGGGGTATTAATGTGACGTATATCGAGACTATGGTTTATACATTTTTTCCCCGATTTAAAAAGGTCAATTAGGCGTAAATTGGAAAACCCACCTGTCTTTCGTACAAACATCAATATAATATTGATTATATCTAGATTCACTTTCTCTAATGATAAAACAACCAGGCCGGTTTGCACGTTTCGTTTCCAATTTAGCATAAGAAAATTCCCCACTAAAACATAAACACATTTTAAAATAAGTTTTATAAAATTATAAATTTATAAAAATTACCCAACTGGTCCGTGACATTTCATTGAATATAAACGACTTAGGGATGGTGTTGGTACATCTTTACAGATATTAAACGTCCATTTACAAGTTAAACGATAATAACCATCTAAGAGACTGATGAACGATAACATATAAGCTAACGATTCTAATTTTAGATAGAATGGCACACCATTTTTATGACTTATCTCAACTGTACTATCAGCACGGATCGATACAAAACCTAGCTCTTCTATCGTACAAATTTGGTGCCATTTCTAGAATAATCAAAGATTAGTATGTTTTTTCTCTCCTACTTGATTAGATGATTTACTTCTTTCTTCGATTCTAAACAGTATTTAACACCTGGATATTCTGGATCGTATGGTGAAACTTTTATAAGAATATGAGAGAAACTACCATTCAGATCTATTATAGCTTTATAAGTTTCAGATAAATATTCCGGTGCTATAATATCCAATTGTTTTAAATATTCAGCTTTAACATATCTAGCATCATGTGCAGATTTCTGCAATTTACCCAACGTACAATGTATTGGTGATTTAACAAAGAATAAATGTCTTTTTAGCACTTCTTTCGGCATATATTTCTTATATTCACTAACAACAGTCTCACGTGGTATATCTTTTTCTATCATAACACGATACATATCGGTTATACCTAAACCAACTAATTCTTGTCGATATTTCTCCGACATAATATCCGGTACTTTATTGTTTAATAAATCATTACGAACTTGATGGAAATAATAATCATAGGCACGACTATCAATTTTACGTAATTTCGTTAAATTTGCCACTTTATAGCGGATACGTAGATCGTAATCGATTTGTTTGTCGCGGAATTTCGCCGATGGCATCAAATAAATTGATTTGTTTGTTATACGTAATGCAAATAAATGTCGTGCTATTGTTGTTATCGATAATTGTTTACATAATAGAATACAAACATCTTCGGCTGTTGTTGATTGATTATACGGTACTGGTACTATTTTATTATCTAGCACTGTATGAATATTCAGCGTCGTTTCGGACATTTTCTAACAATTTCTTTGTACACTAAATAAAACTATGTAGAATTATTCATCTTTCTCAACAAATGAATCGAATTCAATAATTAGTTTTACGTGAAAAACAATCACTAAAAAACAGATAAGAATTAATAAACAATCACAATCACAATCATCACCATACTCGCTAGGGATTTTTGTTACAAATGGTAATTTCTAGTTGGCTACCGTGAAAGCTTGACGTAACAGTGATTTCACTCGGCCGATTTTGCGCAGGAACAGTGCGCAGTTTATATATTGCTCATTTCACCTTAGAGAAAACACAATTAAAAACCAAATGAAAACCATATGTTATACATTGCAATATAAAAAGTGACTAAATACATTAATATATCATAAAAATGATGTGGAAAAAGTTTCTGCACATATTTATACCCAAAAAAATAAAATTATTCATTCGATCTTTTAAAAGTAAACAGGCTGTAGCCATTGGATACTGGTTTTATACATACCGTGAAAGTACAGAAGTATAAGAGATTGCATAAATTAAGGTGCTTCTGTAACAAATACAGATAAACTATAATCACATTTGAAAGTTACTAAATTTTAAAATAAACTATTATAATTTTTCCTGAAGACATCCAGGGTCTTCTTATTTTATTAGAAATATCATGAAATTTCAACAAATACTTAAAAAATATGTAATACCATTATAGATAAGTATATACTTACAGTCGTCTATTTGTTCATTTTGTTTTGCCCATAAATTGTATGTTGTAAAAAGACGTATCTAGTCATTTAACTGTATGGATTATTTACAATTTTTTATCATTTAATTTAAACAAAAATTGTTTACTTTACAAGCTATAAAAGCAAGGTTAGAATATCTGTTATTCTGTTCCATCAAAATGTGACCTTCGTTGGTCAAAAGATTAAAGGTGCCTACACGAAGTGAAACCACTGGTTACATTGTGACTTGACCAATCACAATATAGAACTTAAATGGCGCTTCTTTCGAATTATATACAAGTTAAATTTGCAGTTTCTATAGTTTAAGAGTGGAAAATTCTAGGTGTGTGTGTTTTTAAAAAGCCCATCCATTGGAACAATATATTTTTACAAATTATTTGCATAACAAATATTGACAAACTCGTATAATAAACTAAATATTTATCTGTTCCTGTCTGGTGTTTATGTTTTGCAAAGTAATCTTATAGTTTTATTTCCCCATATTAAAAAAAATCTATGATTAATTAAACATTCCTTTTTATAAAAGTATGCAGTACTAGTATTTTAAGAAGAATAGCAAATTAACGTGCCAATTGTATAATAAGAGCAGCACACATTTCAAAAAATTCCATTGTATAATGGCCTTTTGGTTTAATATTCGTTGCAACTTCACCGACTTGTACTGGTGTAGCAGCTGAAGAATTTACAATATTTGTCGCTGTTGCTACATTAGCTGATTCAGCTTCCTCGTTAATTAGACTTTTAAAATCCAACAAATAATTCTTATAATCAACCTACAATATTTTAGTATTATTAAATATCGTTAAATTCATTAATATTAATAATAATATTAATAGAAAACCTGATATAATTGTAACGACATCATAACGTATCGATCGTGTAGCGGATTCTTGTGCCTAACACGTACATGAAATGGATTAATCACTTTCCATTCATAATCTAACGCCTTCATTGCTCTATAAACTTCCTGCATGATATCGTTCGGTTTACTTTGTGAACGTATACCCAAATGCCATTTAGCTCGTTTCACTGTTGTCGGCCCTAATAATTCATGAACAATAACATTTCCTTTTTCCAAATTACCTACCTCGTCCACGTTCACCAGATGCTGCCTGATTCGATGCAATCACACGATCACGTAACGGTGCTATACGTTCTGGATGTGGTTTTAATGGTGTTGAACCGAAATCACATGGACTTGGGCTTGGACTTGGACTCATACTGACCGGTGGTGGACTGCCAGCTACATAGAAATCTTTAATTTCGGCTTTTGCTGCCTCATCAGCAATACGTTTATTATCAATAATTAAATGGTATGCTATAGCTAATTGATCGTGTGGATCACCACTTAACAGAGCGTTATGGACTTCATGCTCTTTCACACCAAATTTATCACAAACCTTTAAATTTTATCAATTAAATTATTTTAATTGAAACAATAATATTTAATTACCTCGTATACAGCGTCTGTATCAATAACGGATGAATCCTGATCGACTGGTGATGGGAACAAATAAGCAGGACAATCCTTTTGGAACCATTCGTGTTTCTTAATATCTTCAATAGTTGCCCGTTTCATCGGATCAATTTGTAACATTTGACATAACAAATTAACAACGGATTTATTTAAATATTCCGGTATTGGAAAGATGCCGGATTTGATTTTACGGAATAAAGTTGGTACATGTTCATCATCAAATGGTAATGTCCCACACAATAAAGCATAAAGAATCACACCACATGACCATATATCAACTTCAGGTCCTGCATACAATTTACCTGAAATTACCTTTAGAAAGAAAGAAAACGTTAATTTTATTGTAATTATTGCCGTGTTTTTTTTTTGTTACTTCAGGTGCGGCGTAGTTGGGTGATCCACAACTTGTCCGTAAAAATTCCCCATCCATCATCATATTCGATAGACCGAAATCAGCAATTTTCACATGCATATTATGATCTAATAGTAGATTTTCTGGTTTTAAATCACGATGCACAATCATATGTCTATGGCAATAATCAACACCGGATATAATCTGTTGAAAGAAACGTCTGGCTTCATGTTCTTGTAATTTGCCATGTTTCACAATATAATCGAATAATTCACCACCAGATACATATTCCATAATCATAAAGATATCAGTTGGTGTACTAATGACTTGATATAATTTGATAATATGCGGATGACGGAACAGTTTTAAATTCTGTATTTCACGGCGTATCTTTCCAACAACATCTAAACTTTTGATTTTCTGTCGATTCAAAATTTTCACAGCTACTTTATGTTTCGTTATTTGGTGTTCACCAATTTTCACTTTACCAAATGTACCAACACCCAAAGTTTGGCCTAGAATGTAATGGCCAATTTTTACAAGGGGCTGTTGGGACCCTTGTGCATTCGTCGAGTCAGCCATTTCTCTACTGTATTTTTATTTATATAAAATTTTCCACGCAATGACATCCAATAAAATTGTTGGTTTGGGATTAATTAACATTGATTATAAATTAATTACATGGAATTTATCTGAGAAAAATTAGTAATTTGTTAAAATTTCAATAAATTCACAGACACTGCCACACCACCTTCGACTACAAATAAAAATACAGTAATTTTAAAGGTACTCTATTGGCACTACTGAGACACCAAGGTGACTATATGACGTTTGTCTATCGGCGGTAAATTTAAAAATTAACTATTAATAGAATGAAAGTAATTTATGCCTGATCAGAGCCGGCGTTAGGAAGTTTGTGCCCTGGGCTAAAAATAAACATAACGTTTCCCTTATTTCTTCTATATTAAAATTTTATAAAAATAGTAGACAAAAGTAGAACACAATACAAGTCTTCTTCAGATAATTGTCCGCCCCTGGCCCAGTTCTTATTGCAAGGGAATCGGCAAAGAAAGCGCTAGGTGCCCCTTCGATAACCACGGCCCTGCATGCGTTGTTCCTGTCCCTAATGATTAAATGAAAAGTAATTTGAAATGTCAATTAGATTCTTAACTTTAATTTGCGTAAAAATAATCTCTTACAAGAAGCTTGATTGTATTTAATTGATTGCAGAATGGTGGATGCGCCAGTATTAAAATAGGAAAAGACATCTATAACACAAGACAATGAAGTACATTAATTTTGTAAATATAGTAAGATCACTCTTCAAATAGACTTAAATAAATCTAATGGTAAGATTCATGTTAATAAATTCTGGCTCTTTCTGGATGTGAGGCATGTAAATAATCATACGTGGTTTTCAATTATCTACACACACGTATGTACGTGAAGAAAAAACGATGGCAATCTATAAATAATTGATAGTGTATATAAAATATTAACACCATAAGCCACGAGCGTCAGAAAAGACCTTTAAAATGTTTATTTTCGATTTTATAACACAACAAAAACAGTGTAAAATCGATTTTTTTGAATTTATTCAACTGCGAGATTTACAGTATTCAACAATGATAGTCTATAGAATATTCATAATATTAATGTTTATTAATTTAATAATTTGTCTACCGGTTACAAACCTAATTCGTACAAATGACGAAGATTTAATCACAGCACCATGTGGAACATTTTTACCATTATTTACACACAGAATCCTTAAACATAAACATAAAAAATCAAAATAAATTGTAAGTAATATTAGCAAATAATACTAATTGTTTTTCCATTGGGGAAGACGGAAAAAATATTATTTGCGCATTTAAAGTTCATGTTTTTGTATAAAGTAATTATTAACACTTCCTATAGGAATTTAGCTACCTGTATAAAAACTAGAAGGAAATTCATACGATTGTTCATAAATTTAATTGGTACAATAGTAATTGTACAAGAAAAACACAGAATAAAAAATGTCGATTCGTACAATAATGTTTTCAATATTTGTTGTACTTATTGTGATCTTCAGCGAATATTTTGAAGACGTTGAAGGAGCACCTCTATACGAAGATGGGGAAATTATGATTCCTGCTGAGGACAGTATTGTTTTTCGACCATTATTTGCTTATCGAAGACTACGCAATAACTATAGGCGACGAGTATAATTATCAACAAAGCAAATTGTTTTTTTTGCCATTACTATTGTATCATTAATAAATAAATCGTTATAGTAATATTGACTTTAATTAAAACCTTAATCAAGAAAACTGTACGCTTGTTATTTGTGCTTGTGTGGTTATCTAATCGAGGAGAGTTCAATGCATAGACAGACAGGGGCGGATCGGGTTCTATAAAGCGGCCCAGGAAAATAATGTCAGCGGCCCACTAGGATATTTAATGATAATGGTATATTGTACACATCCTTAGTTCCTAAGTTACTAATGAAGTTTTAAATATCATCATAAGAAGTACTATTAAGGGGGTTCCGGACGAATTTGGTGTGCGAAAACACTCAATTTACAAACAGCGATTATTCGCTTGTTTTTCAAGATATTGTCAAAAATTGACATGCGTTGAATAGGGTATTTAAAGGTGCATACTCTAAAGCTTTCTATTTTGGAAAAATGTGATAAAATTC
>JAZBGW010002221.1:0-11923 GCA_037464815.1 Mylabris variabilis | reverse complement strand
GTGATTTATATTATCGTTCACCCTTCACTTTATATCAGTCGTGTTTAAAATTAGAAATGGAAAACAAATTCGATTTCCTTTTAGAGAATCTAAACATTTCCGAAACGCAAATTACATTTAAACTTAAACGTTTTATATAACAGGCCTTCTTTCATCATCATCATCATCGTCATTATCAACGACGTGATTTGTGTAATATTAATTACTGTAACTTATTTATAGTAACGATTGAAATGAATAATCTTTACGTAAACATGTTGGCAATTAGAGCATCAAAAGCGGCGCTATAAATGTTTGTTTATAATCAAAACTCATCTTCTTTTATAGCTACCTAGAAAATACTTCAATAAGATTTTGAGTGATATTTACATGGGTTAGTTGGAGAAAAATAGAAAAAGTATTGTTCGAATCATCTTCTTTGTGAAGCAAGAGTTTTATATGTAGATATATTGAAGTCATATCTGTGTCCTCGAGGACAATATAAGTTTGGCGGATACAACGATACTGTGTAATAAAACATTACATTATTCTAGACTTAAAATTGAAATACCCGCATGTACACATCGTATTCTTTGTCGTTCATATATAAGAATCAACGTTTGTATATTGTACGATAAATTAACATAAAAAAAAACAGCTACTAGGACCTCAGGAAAATACATTCATTTACATATAATTGAGGAACGGGGAGGTTTTTCCATTTGAGATTTGTCCCCGATAAAGGAAAATAAACGCGATAAAATCATTGACGTAGTATACACGTGTGTCTGTGTGTATACTGTTAATATAGGAGACCCATCGCAGGTGTTGAACATTTGTACCAGTTGGTGTTAGTATGCAATTTTCCTAGTCAATGTTTCCAAATAGAGTGCCGAGTTTAAATAATGAAAATCCTGTAAATTTGTCTTGTAAATATGTTAACAAAAGTCAAATATTTAATAAAACCACATTGGAAATTTAAAATTTATATAAACATAAACACACGTGTTGTATTGTCCTTTTTAAATAATTGATATCGACCTTAACAAAGGTGATGATCTTAAATTTAAGGTAACAAGGAAACATCGATAGAGTTCTAGATTTTCTTATTTGATTACATTCAGGTTTGTTATTAATATTAGATTGTTGTATTAATTTAGATTAGAACCCCCAACTAGCCAACTAATACTCTGATAGGTAACTCAGGATATAAATTAATTAATTTAGGTGGGTCGCTGTTGGTTAGTATGATTGAATGAAGATGCATTTATCGAAGACTTAGATGAGTCGCTACTAAAATTACACGCCAATAATGCCGCATTTTTAACCTACCCTAGCCATTAAAATAATTTCTATATGACCAATAAGAAGAATTTGATAGTTACAAGCTTCTTTTAGATGGAAATTTTTATTTTCTCTTCCCTATTTCGTAAAGTTTGTTTAATTTGTAGAGTTCCTTATACAAACAGAAGTACCGACAGGCATACTGATTATGTTCATTTATTTAGATATCTGTTCTTTGATAAGCATTCAATTTCCATGTAACCGAATCGGATATTTTTCCCTTACAAAGAAGGGGATTTTTTCTGGTCTCTCACCCCTGACGACAACCGTAACTCTGATCAACATTAGAAAAAATGTCATTATTGATTCGTCTTTCCGAATACTCTATCGAATACAGTCATCTTTAATGACAGTGTTGGTAAAATGATAAGACTTAAAGTTGTTGATTTGTCGCTCAAGTTTTAGCGTATACTTCATCTATTGCAATAAAATTATTATCGAAAAAACTCAAATATAACATTTATTAATTAATCATCATTAAAAACTGTATAGTATTGACGATAAGTCAAAATAAAGGGATTGTGCGAGGTGGATTTGAGCACGTAGCTACCGCAGTCACGGTATTTTCTTTGCTGAAATCTTTGTGCGCGTATTTTATTGTCGCTTAGAGGGAGAAAAGTTTGACAAGTAGTGTTTTAGAATCTTTCTACAATAGTGATATATGGTAGTTTGTAATTTAAGTCAACAGGTTTTATTATAAAAACGACCCAGCTTTTCCCAAATGCCTCATTATTGTTGTTTGATAAATTTCCTTGTGGATAACAGCATAGTAGAGAGAGGAGAGGAGGACACAAAAAAAACGAACACGCATTGTAAAATACATTCATCGTTGTATTTAATATTGAATGAAATAAAACACGATTTCCAATAAATATGTGAGAATTGTGTGTCTATTTTGTTTTGAATAAACAATAATGAATGTATTATTACGAAGGTAAAGCTTTAATGCTACCGCACCGTATATTAATAAAATATAGCTTTTTAATATCAAATAAAACTGGTCATAAAGTCGACCAAATAACAGATCCAGCAATGTTCTCCTGATGCTGGATTACTAACAAGCTATGTAATGTAGATTTTATTAAGCGCATAATCCTTGTTAAATTTAAGGTGATATTTCGTGGTGGTTTCATGCTAAACTAAACCACTCTTCTCTACAGCTACACTACTATCATCAAGTTTCGCCCCTTTTTTCCCCATACGTTTAACATCGGTTCACTCGTAGTGAAACGAGGTATAAGGAGGCTTCACAATCTATTATCGTAAAACTAATACAGTGGAACGTTTTATGGATAATTTCACCTTGTTTGTGACACGACCATATTCACATTTTGGTCGTGCATTATAGATGGAAATCTTTGAGAGATCTAGTAAAAAGTTAATGGTGTCTACCTGATCGTCTAGATTCAAAAACAATACTCTATCGGATGTATAAAATACGGATTTCTTTCAAATCTATCAGTTAAATAAATCAGTGAAAATGACAAACAAAATATTTTCTCACCTGAATAAACAAACAACAAGCAAGTAAAGCACCCGAAGAAAGGTTTATCGAATGCTAAAATCAGTAAACAAATTCACAAATAGGTTTCGTATTCAAATATAAACTATAAATGAATTGATTTGTATTTTGACCTTTGGTGGATCGTTTCAATAATTGACAGGATTTTCGTTGAATGCTAGTTTGATGTGTATTCGACGGCTCCTACGGTATCACATATATTGCTTCATTATTACATTGGTTTCCTCAATAATTTTCCTTGTAATAAAGCCCCCATTTTGATAACGCAAGCAACAAAAGCCACAGATATACCGTTCCTTTTGCGAAAATAGAGACAACACATTCGGATCATTTATTCTATATGTCTACGGTTTTATCAACCGAATTAATTAATGTAACCTTATCTTTATTATTCCAATAATAATTTTATACAAACAAATTTTCCTCAATATTATACAGATTTGTATAAACAAATAATAAGGTGGGCTTTGTTATAAAATCACATTTATTATTTAGTTATTAAAAGCAATTCTTCCACAAAACTATAAAACACCCCCATGTATTACATACAAAGATTATGTTGCGATAATTTGATTTATTAACTGATTTTCGATGATAATGTACCAATTTCCGGTTATAATATTGATGAAGTTGCGGTGGTATTTTATTTAGAACTCTTGACATATTATCAGACAAAGACAAATTGTTGGACATTCACAAAAAAGTCGAGTTTTTGTTGAAAAACTTTAACAGTGGCGTGGCTATGAATTTCACCTAGTCCGAAATCCTTCCATAGGGATTAATGTAAGAGAAGCCTCCCTTATATTGACACCCTACCATGTGGATCTTATACTCTATAGAGAAATTAACCTCCTATGGATAATAAAAGCGACAATGCATTAGAAATGTTTTTAAAGAAATAGCATCATAACCACTTGAAGAAATCTTTACTAAAAACTAGCATAAAAGCAATATCTCCAATATTACGATTGCAGTTTAATTTTATTTTCTGTTCGAAATATAGCCTCCGAAAAATTTCAATAAAAATAGATGGTATATTAGAAAAATAACAGAA
The DNA here is from genome assembly GCA_037464815.1 of Mylabris variabilis. Taxonomy (NCBI): domain Eukaryota; kingdom Metazoa; phylum Arthropoda; class Insecta; order Coleoptera; family Meloidae; genus Mylabris; species Mylabris variabilis. The sequence continues at coordinate 8,024 of JAZBGW010002221.1, read as the reverse complement.
CATTTTACAAAATTAAATGCTGATGCTTTCAAGCACAAAAGGCTTGAGCAGATTGTGGCGAAAAAGCTAGAAGTTTGCTGAAACCATGCTACAAGACACGCAGAACTTGCAAGAGAAAAGACACCTTTCAGGCTTTTCACTTAAAACAATTTGTAGAGTCGGTTGGTTTTAATCAAGAATTGTTGTACGTGATTAGAAGGCTTTTTTATCACGCTCTACCTAACAAGTTATGCTTGAAGAATGGCAGTTGTAGAGGTGGTTGACTTTCAAAAAAAACGCGTATGCTTTCTGTCTAAAGTCGAATTACACAAAATCGACAAGTTTACCATCAAAAGTCGTAACAAAAAGAACACCTCTGCTCGAATGTGTCTGCATTAGAAAGATTACACTGTACTTATTTATCATCTAGTCACGCCACTGAGTGTTTAACGATGCACTTTATTGATTATTGACTGTAATATTTACTAATGGAACTTATAGAGTTCTAGAAAATGTAAGATCATCTAATGGATGGGTGGATTTGTATTGACGCAATACGTCAGAAAATCACGAAATTCTAGTTTCTGATCAACGTTTTCTTTATTCAATGCTATCTGGCAATAGAAAGGTAAAATTGAAAATTCAAAATAATATCCTATTACGATTCTTATTAAGTAAAGAATAACTAAATCTCGATATCATATTGCATTTGGTTATCTAAGCCAAAGTTACAATACAATGGAACCTTCCAGATGTAGTTTTATTCCCTTATGAAACAGACAAAATGTTCCCAGTCAATTACAGGTTTAGTATTTCTCCGACCTTGCACCTGGTTTTCTCTGTTGTTTATTACTAATTTTCAATGAAAAATATGTAACTGCTTAGCTTGTAATTGGTCGTTTCGGTACACTTTATAAAGCATCATCATCAATTTTTGTATTCTTGTTAGATCACTCACAACAATTCCCAAATCAGCTACGGTAACCATTCTACATAGGTCACGTTTTCTTCCAATGCGTCTCATAGAACGCTCTCAAGACGAGTTTATAATCTCATATAAAATTTTTCTATTCACAGATTAAATACGAGTACAAAAACATTAATTTGTTACATCATCCGAGCTTTATTGATATTTTAAAATTGGATTCTTTTAATTGCACTAATTGTGATTCTATCAAAATATTCAAAGGCTCTATTCCGTTTGGGTTTCTATTAATGCCAACATTTACTCAAATCAAAACACTCTTTAAATCTTCTTTCAAGCATCTTTTTGATCGCCTACTATCTCTTGCTCTTATTTACCAGATTTTCGTCCATTATCGGTTGTTTAACTTTACAGTTCGATATTATTCTATTATCTAGAAAGAAAAATTGGATAAAGAAAAAACGTTGTGTCAAGAAAATCTAATTAATTAACAACAACCAACTAATTAACGAAGCAACTTGTGGATTTTAGTTCGGTTTCTGCTAGGAGTCTAACGTCAAGCCTGGGGCTGTTTTGGAAAAATCGTCGGGAATTTTAAAATAGCAAACGAGAAGTGAACGATTTAGCAAAATTTTTCTGTGTACATTTTTATAGGATTAATAATTAAGCGTTTTATAATTATTTGTTGCATAAGCCGTGGTGTCACATCTTGTATAAATAAATGTACACTAATCCGATATCTAATTAGTTAACGTTAATATACAGTTTGAGCTGTATAAGTCGTTGAATAAATTAATATTAAAAACAAGTTATAATTAAAGTTACTAATTAAATAAAACTGAAATAGCAAAAGTTATTATTTCTCCTATTCCTATTGAATCATTTAAGGTTTAATTATAATGAACGTATGGTAGTAAACTTTATGAAACTGACATGAATGTTTGATTTGGTAATAAAGTATAATGGATTTATAAAATATTCTATGACGGGGCTTGTCTACATTTATTCGACAAGAACAAGTCAAACAATACAGTTTGATGGTGAAAAAAGGGAAACAATGCCGTATTGGCTTCCTTTTGTGGGATTTTTTTCTCTCCCCACGACCGAATCTCGTCTCAATGTGACTACATTAATCATTCTGTAAATGGCTCTGTTTCCATACCAGCTTCTTAACATCTTTTTTATTTTTTGTTACTCTAATTAAGTTTTTTTAATAAATATGCAGATTGGTGATTTTTCAAAAGAATACACCGGTATCTAATGTAAATTACGTTTCATTTTTTTTCAGTTTCGAAAAAAAGAAGAAATAAATCCAATTAATTCTATGAAACGGAAGATTACTCTCCAATGATTCTGCACCAATGCCATTACACAAAATTACAATATTTTTTTTATCGGATTTTTTTATGTTAAAGTGAGAAAAAAGTGTTACAATTATTTCCATGCAAGAACAGCTCATATAATAGGTAAATATCCTCACTTGTTTATTGTCATGAAGTTTATGTAATTTTAATTTTTGAATTAATATCGAACAATAAAAACGTGCAATAATTACTTCCACTTCCTCGACTATTCGCAGATTCACTATAAAAATTAAAAATTGCAAACGATGGATGTACAGTCGATAACTAAGTCAACTAAAATCCAACATGTGTACTAAACTTGTTTCGTTAACTATCATTTTAGTTATTGTTGCGGTAAGATTAAAAATATTTTTAAAACTGTAAAATTTACAAATTTTGTAGCTTGTTGTTGGTCTGCCTCAACAAGAAGGTAGTGGTTCTCAGCAACAACGTCGACCACCACCGCTTAGAAGTGGTGGTAATCAAGGAGGTGGTTCTTTTGGTCAAATGGGAGGACAAAGTGGCTCAACAACTGGGTTTCAATCAAAATTAACTGCTGGTCTTGGTAGAAATAAGGGTGCAAGTTGCTATGCAGCCAGAACTACTACTACTACTACTACAAGTGAGTATTTTTCAATTTCATGAATCAAAACTAACAATACCTAAATTTTCAGCAACTCAAGCTTCTGCTTGATGTACTAATAGAGAATTTAATGTAGTTTTAGTTGTGTTGAATTAATAAAAATTTGTAGTTGTGCACGAATTTTGTTGATCTTTTCTTAAATATTCCTCTCGTGCCTTTTATATCAAGTTATTGTCTATTGACTTTTATACATTGGCCAATTTCTATGTTAAGTGCACCAGTAAAATAGGTAACATGAACGGATCCACGCCACTTATTCAAGCTATTTTTCGCTTAGCTTGTGTTTACTCAACAGTAAATGCATTGTTTATCCCTGGAGAAAGCCCATAAATGTGATCCAATCATCTCCCCCACATCATCATCATTGTCAACTAGTAAAGCGGTAAAAATATTGTACATAACAGTTCAGATAAAGGCAAAGACGTGCTTGACCTCTTTGTGTCAGACTGTTATAAAATGAAATTTGTAAATGCTCATATGAACATTTTTGAACTCACGTTCCCTATCTATCAACTTCTTATGCATTGAAATATAGTGGTAGAACAAATATTATTATATTTATAGTGAGGGAATCTGCGGTATATACGTGAAAATTCCATTGCTTTCTCGGTCTATCACGAGATACACTTTAACACGTACATGGTTTTATCTCGATGGTATTTCATTACAATTTGTGAGCCTGCCGTAATAGTGGGTCCCGTATTTATACCCAAAAGGCACAACCACTTCGGAATGGAACTTGAAATAGGTAATCTTTATCGAAACTGCGAAATCCTACTGAAAATTGGTCTAGTTGCAAACGAACGAGACAATATTAATGCATTCATTATGCTGGCGTTATGACAACACATAAAAGACCTCAATAATCTCGAAGTGAATGTGTACATAGATTACATGCTGATCAACGGATACAATAGGGATATGATGTATGAAAGATTAGAATAATTTTGTTGTATTACGCATACTGGGAATTTATTTACAGTCATTTAAAAATGAATATGATAGCAAATTATTATTACAGTACGATCTTCTTCCGCATTTATTCCACTCTAATCCGAATATAAGAGAAGACAAATGTGGATGACATAATTTCAGTCGTCTTCTCGTCTTACACAATCATTTGTATTGTTGAATTCGTTTAAGTATTGCAAAATATGAAATAAATTGAACTTCTTTTCTGAATTCGAAACGATAAAATTCATTTTGTAACCAATTCCAGAACAATAATCTGCAAAGCAATTGTAAATTGAAGGATTTAATTTCATCGTTCCGACACACAAGATTGGAAAAATGTAATTTTTCTCTTCTGTTATTGGTATTTCAATGAGATAGTCCAGTACAACTACACCGTAATCGTTCTAAATGTTGATATTTAAGTAGAAAAAAAAAATTGTATCTGAATGGATGGGATAAATCCGTTTTTAATCTTCAATTCGAACGAACCAATTTTTCATTCTTTCTGTTTTTGTTGTTTTTGTCGGCATAAGGGTTGAAACTGTTTAAAAATACACTAAACATAAAATATACAAATTTTCGTCATATGGACGGAACGTGGAAAAAGGACTTCGTAAAAAATTTTTTACAATTTCTCTTTTTGCCGTATAAAACACAAAGTTTCGTTTCAAACGTTGATTTCTAGCTTAAAAAAGAATTCAATTCAACTGCCATAAGTCGAACAATAAGAATGAATCAATTTCTAATTACTTTGGCTAATTAACTTGAGTTATTTTTAATTAATACTCCTACATTGTTTAAAAAAAATTGAATTCGATATTACTGTAGGTATAAAATCAAACGTTTGCTTTAATTAAATCAATTATAATTCGGTAGGAGTTTTTCGTAATAAATCATAAATATATCACTTCAAAGGAGCATTGTTGTGGTTAATGTACCTTTGTTAAAATTTACCACAGAATGCTAAGCATTTCCGCACCGTATAGTTAACGCTACTAGAAATTCAGAGTCTGTTAGTGTAGTTAGAACAAATTGTGTGTGTTGTGTGTGAATTCCTACAGGAATGTTAGGAATTACATAACGAATATTCGGTGAATTTTTTTTGATAATTTTTTGGCGCTTAAACATTATTATAAATGAGGACTGTGAAATTTGAAATTCACTTTACTAGACTTTTATAAAACAATGAGAAAAATCCAACATTCTTAGGGCCGGTATTTCCACATCCTTTTAAAGTAGCCGATAGTCTATCTGGCAGATAAAGTTCTCGTTAACAAAAACTGCGTCTTTCCGCCATCCGTTAAGAATAAAGTTCGCATTAACTGGCATTATGTGGTCGATAACTTATATTGTGGATGTTCTGGCCTCTAACGTCTTAAAGGCAAGATTATAACCTAAAATTTCGATCACGTTTATCAAAAAGGTGTTTGTATTTTATAAATGTTGTTCAGAAATAGAAATTATGGCAGACATTGAATTATTGTTAGATTTTGAATTGAATGCTATTGAAAGAAAGCAATATACAGTGAGAAGGCGTATAGACCATATGAATTTCTGAGTTAAAAAAGAATTTTTACAAAGATTCCCTTTATCAAAGATTCTGTTAGAAATGTATTAAGCAAAATCAAAGATCAATTTCTTCAAAATTGAAGGTTTTGCAAGTTGAGAAGCCGCGGTAGGCATTTTTTTGAATCAAATGGGGTAATAATATTTGTAAAAAGAGTCTTTGACGAGCCGTAAAAATCAATGTTAATTAAGCTAAATTCACCCATTATATTCTACCTAAACAGGTGTTTACGATTAGGTCCTCCAACACCGATACCTTTTGTAATAATTTTGTTCTCATTTGCAGAAAAATTGTTTTATAAGCTCCTTTGATAAATTTAGGTCTTGAGTATTTGTCGTCTACATACCTATATATTATAAAAACAATAACTTTTATTTTTCAAATTTGAATTTATTTACGCCTTTTTACGTTTGATCTACTCATCATTGTTCAACTTATTGATATTTTAGATAAAGTCTTATTCTTTTAACTTTGCCGGTACGTCATCAGTCTGAAACATATGAACTAAAATTGTCTGTGTCTTATGTATGACGTATTAACACGTACTGCTTCAGAATTTTAACAACCAGTGGCGTGGCTAGTGTTACTGTTATCCGACATTAATTTGAAATAATTATCAAAATCAAAAATCACAATCAAAGAATGCAAAACGGTTAACTACTTAAACGAGAAAACTTGCAAATAGTGATGTAGAATATAATTTTTCAATTATTCTTTTTTTTTGTCGATTTTTTGCAAAATCAGTAGTTTGGTAATGTGGCGCCTATGGACAGAGAAGTTTACAATTGGTTTCCCCCCAACAACTTCTACTCGAACTACTCGAAGTTGAGTATCCTCGTCTTAATTAAGAAATTGAAGAAGGATGTAATATAGACATACTGCAAGTATACGATGTTATTGATAAGACAATCGTTTATCTGACTAGCTCCCTCTAACACACCAAGAAATATATTTAGGCTTGTTCGAACATGTCTATTATTGGTTCACTGATTGATGACGTACCGGCAAAGTTAAAAGAATTAGACTATATATTTCCCTCTTTTCACACAACCGACATATTGGCAACAGTGCAAAGCATTCTATAGCTATCTGGAAGATGAAGTTGAATTGAAACACGGCACAAACTTACAGGCCAGATAAATCTGAACTACAACAATATGTAACCGATAGATATCGGCTACTTTAAAGGGAGGTGGAAATACCGGCCCTTAGTTCTATATGAAATCCCACAATTGAAAGTGTCCGGCATCAATGTATATGCCACATAATTGAATGAATGTGACGTGAGAGAATGCTATCAAAATATTTGACGTGACTATGATCTTTATCGAAAAGTTTTCACAATACTATAATTCTATTTTTAAAGTTGGACAGATCTTTCATCGTAGAATCTCATTGTAACAAACGATTGATGTTCTTTTAAAGCTTTTTCAGCTTTTGTAGCATTAAAATAGACTATGTACAGGGTGTCCCGTAAGCCGCGCATTTGCTCCTAAAGGGCAGATAGAAATTATTTCATCCGCCGCACAGTAAATAGTAGTTAATTCAATTAAGTAGATAATCAGGGCTCTCTTAGTTTAACGGCTGTTGCTCCAGCTTGCTAACTGATCCGCTTCCCACATCAAGACCCATTCCTTCTCTCTTTTTATCGCTGTAGCGAGCTCTTGAATGGTTACTTGATTTAATTAATAGTTAATTACCTGTGCGTCAGATGACAAGATAATGCGAGACTTTTCGTCTTAGAATGTCACCCCCTATTTGCCCTTTGGAGGGAAATGCGCGACTTGCGGGACATCCTGTATACATACACACATCAACCCATGAACAATCAAAAATAGACTCTAGCGAGAGAACAAATACGTTTCTTCTCTAGAGGAATTTATTCATATTTTGCTGCGTGGGAATAGTAGAAAGTCTTGTCATATGAAATTAACATAGTATATAAAAATAAAATTGGAGTTTTTATTTGTTCTTTTGCTACTACCTTAACGGTCATATCTTCAACTCAAACAATGTCAAAGTACAGGCGAACACGTAAATAAACGGAATTTGTGAGGGTACCTAAATTACTTTAAAAGCACAAGAACAAAAGTTACAAACATAACATAGAGAGACAACAATTGCCCATCTAAATGCTACGTTTAATTAGTTATAACGTTTTCGTACTTGTTAAATTTTTAATCAATGTTTGAACATCTGTATTATTTACTAACAATAAGTGTAGATAATTATTGAATGGTAATTAGATTTAATCATCGAAAATTAAACGGAATAATATTCGTAATAGAATTCTGGCATTGTAATTTAATAATTCGAAGACACTGAAATTGTTAATTTTAACCAAATCTAAAGAGACTTCTGAATTGTTAATTTACTAAAAGTAGATAAAGATCGTCAACAAAATTGTCAGAATTTACTTGGGCGAGATAATTAAAATAATTAAAGTCCCCTTTTTGGTGAGCAAAAGAAAACAACACTATTTAATGTTGCAACATACATATGTAATATTACAGATAGAGCCTTTACTGAATCTGTAATGATTGGTTTGTTTATAGTACAAAAATAATGAAGCAATCATTTAATTATTTATTGAAGATTTTGACAAAAAAATGT
>JAZBGW010002219.1:0-12261 GCA_037464815.1 Mylabris variabilis | reverse complement strand
TTCAACAATTGAATTTTTTTGTTGTAGTTGTAGCACATTGAATTTTCTTAAAATACTTGAAGCATCCGATTCATTCGTGTGGACAATTAGTTAAATTTAAAGCTGTTTATTTTGTCAGCTGAACATTTCGTAATTCATTTGTTGCAACTTAAACAATCTGAAAAGAATTCATTAATGGTGATAAATTGTTTTTTTGTTTTAATTAATAGAAATTTCGTACTTTATGAAAACGACGATAAAAATATATCGAAATTGCATCCATTTTTTTATATTTTAATTTATTTTTATTTAATTCTAAGCTTTATATCAAAATTAAGATGAAACACACCAAGCCTGAGAAATATTAGTTTATGTTATCAAGAGATGATGTGACGGAAATTAAATATCAGCTATAGGACCGCCTGTGGTCGAAATACTTGTAGTCATTGTTTTACCTAAATTTCTATAAACATAAATAAAAGAAAAATAATAAATATTATTAAATAAAGTAAAATAACAGAGACTCACCCTCCTATTGATACTGAATAAACAACACTAGCATCAGTAAAACTATCACGACTCATTTCATCAACCATAGCGACTTTTAGATGATGCCCAAAACTGGCCAAATCCTCACGGAATGCTTCACTAGCTGGCGTTATACCACCACTACCCGGTTGAACTGGTACATTTGTGTCTTGTACATTTTCACCTTCAAAATCCATAGCTTCAGCATTTTTTTCCAATGGTTCCGTTTCTTCATCATCATTATATATTTTAAAATAAGCAAATGCTAAATATATTACAGATATTATAAAGGAGGGAATTGGAATTGCCATTGCATATACCAAATTCATATAAACTTGCCACATATCTAGATGACTGATCACCATGCTCGGATCAACACGACTATAATAGCATGAATAATTTGTACCAATTTCTTTATATGTTTTTAAAAATATTGAACAATTGAGCATTGGTGGATAACCACAACCTTTGACATTTGGTAATAAACGAGCTTCTTTATAGTACCATTCTGATCTGTTACCCATCAAACCGCTCTTCGGTTCCTCATCTGATTCATTATCAATTTCATTTATTTTATATAACATATCATCAATATCAATATCATCATCATCATCATTGTAATCAATTTTCATATCTGGTATACTACGTTCTTCACGTGGCGTCCTTATATCTGGACTAGTCATATTTAAATTTGGTACTAATTTGTAATTCACCAATATTTGTGTACAATCGTATATATCTTTGGTGCAACCTTCACGACATGACGTCCAACTGCAATTTGAGACGCCTAAACGTCTATCAGCACTCACTGTCACACATAAAGCTGGATTTTCATCGAATTCCATAAAAATTGTTGTAAAAGCTGGATCGATGACGAAAGGCACAAGAAATAGAAATGAGAATAAACTAAAAGTGCCAAGTAAAACGAAGAAGGCGGTTGTATAAAACAATAATTTTTGTTGCCAAGTTTGTTTGATTTTGTCTTCTTCCTCCATGGTAGCGGTCCAAAATACCAATATAACCACCTAGTGCCCACCATCTGCGACCTTACTCAGGCGCCAGCAACTAAGGCCGGCTACAGCTCGGCGCCTACATACAAAATTTTCTTACATTACTATTTGTCATTTATGTTTTTTTTTTAAAAACTATTAAATTTTCTTTATTTATAACGTATAAATCAACCACATTATAATTAATTTTTAAATATATTGGTTTTAATTTAGCAAACTAATTTTATTTTCTACGATATACCTATTTGTATAGGTGGGTATTCACTGAATTTTATTATTTTCGTGGTCTTCTCATATAAAACAGCTGGTTATTTGGAGCACATGCACAGAATGATACCAGTGAACATGGTGTTCAGAACACTGCAGTCCGTTATTGTAATATCGATCTGGACGACGATCCCTGTCAGATGACTTAAAGAACACTACTAACACGCCGTTCTCCATTTGAGAAGGCACTAAGCCCAGTAAAAACTATTTTTCCTAATTGTGCATGTGTCTCTCTATTGTCTAATCTCTACATTAAATATTACAATAACCATCTATTATTATTTAAAACAAATCACTTATTGGTAAGTAGATACTTGTTTTGTTAATTAATATACACAAATGCCAATTTTAATAACAATTACAATCACTTTATTATTGATGAATAAACAAAAATATATAAATAAATAAAAAAAATCACTGAAAATAGGATATAATTGTTGAATAGTAACAGTGTATGAATTGGTGGTTGTGCAGACAGGTGGTGCGCTTAATATTGATTAGGAGACGCCGCAGTGGGCTATTGATTAGAAAAGGGACGCGCGCGTATTCTACATAGATAGGGGCGCATTCACCAATATTGTCCCACATAAATACATATACATACACACATAGGTATTTACGAACATATTCACCCTATGTATGTATGTTGTGTATTTATTCTTATTTATTATTGTACATTTCAATAGAATAATAAAAGTACTCGATAAATAATAGTGTGTATAAGTGTATATGTGAGAATGCAGTATTTATAAACCTCTAATTAATTAATTATTGAAAGTCATATAGACGGGAAATCAAGAAACAGTGAAATTAAAAAAAGGCTAAAATAGATTAGAGAACAATGCCGAAAAAGAAACCGGTACCAGTTGAAGATTTGATAATACCACCGCAAGATACCCGCATATGTGGTACAATATGTTTATGTCAAATGACATTAGTATTAAGTAGTGTTGCTATTGTTTATTTAACTGTTGCAATTTATGTACCATCAACAAGGGCAATGAAATCTGGTATATCAGAAACACCAGTTATGTGTACAACAACTCGTGCAATTCAAGTTGAAACATGTGATTGGGGCTCATGTGGTGAATGGTGTCTTAGTAAAACATCTGGTTCATGTATGCAAATTTATGTTAATTTACGTAGTAATGGTACAAATATATTATTGACGAATTGTACAAATAGTTCGAATAAAACTTGTTATGGTATTGATCAAGAGAATGCTAAAAAGAGTCGTTGTATTGCTGATGAATGCAAAAATTTAACTGGCACATTCAATTGCACCAGCGGTATGTGTATCAATATAACAGATGCATTTGAATGCATATTCAAAGATACTGACCCGCCATTGAAATGTTCCGGTAGACGTGGTAAAATCACATGTATAGATTTAAATGGTTTGTATAGTTGTAATCGGGGCACTTGTGAACGTATTCGAACGCCATACAATTGCGATAGACGCTGTGTTGGTATTGCAACAAGGAATCGCAATGTTATTCTATTAAGTGGCGACAAAGTCTATTTATCTCAATGTCAAAGAGCAATCAATATTGACAGTGGTGAAGCGATTTGGAACGAAACGCAAAATATCATGATGAGTTCCTGTTATAGCGTCACAGACACCCTAGAAGGTATTATTGCAACCGATTGTGTTAATGGTTCGTTATTAGCCAATAATGTATTGAGTGACAAAACGAATTTCACTTATTTAAGTTATTTAAGCGTCTTCAATTTAGATTTATCAGACGATAATTGGATAATAGCACCACCTGAACCAAAATTATTAATATCAAACGAAAGCAAATTATTAATTAATTTAGAAGGTTGCGTGAATACATTGAGGGATGAATGTAAAGAATTTTTACGAATATATGGCAAAGATGGTGCTGATCATAATGCACGCGCACGTTTTCCATGCTTTTATTCAGCTGATAACACAGAAATTGTTGTTGCACGTTTCAATTTAGCAACAACAACAAAACAATTTATAATCGCATCATTATTACCAACTGTATTATTTATTGTATCTTGTTTAACATTAATTTTATGTCAACGTACTGTTGTTGTTGGAGATGATGCTAAAATGAGATTTCAGAGTTGTATATCGGCGAATAACAACAATAATAACAACGACGAAGACGACGACAACAACGACGCTATTGCAACAACAACCATCGAAAAAACATCTGCTAATAATAATATGACAACAACAATGGGAACAACAACAACCACAACGACGATGACTGATCGTGGAGGAGGCAACAATATAATGGCACTCTGAGACCCATCACGTTTGTATTTTATTTATTTATTTATGTATTTATATATTAATTACAGTAAAGCTCCGCTAATACGAAGCTTCCTTCATCCGGATTTTATATTATTTATCTTACAAACCGGATTGACAGTGACCGCGGGATCCGCTAATCCGGATCGAATGTGTCTATCTGAATATCATGGAATCAATCACCGAACGGAAACGTAAAAGCCCCCCTTTTTCGTTTCCAAACAAGGGTGCATTCGTCAAACAAAAAAATCTGATTTCCAATTATTCTGAATTTAAATCCGATTTTTTTATAATGCATGTTTTATAAGTTATAAGTTATAAGTCAAAAGGTCTCGTGTTGTTTAGTTTTTCTTATGAACATACACTTGGGCTACTCTTCTCGGCACATAGGAAAAACACCAGTCCCGCCCATCTATATTATTGCATAAATATCTTGAAGATAGTTCCTTCTTTGTCTAAAGCATTTTTAAGGATATGTTTGTGTGATAAAGATACCAAATCCTCAAAATCTGATTATTGTTGTCTTTTAAACTAGATAGTTTGAGGGCGATGTAGGCAGATTCTTTCGTACAAAAGAAAATTGCTTAGTCAACGGACTAAGAGTGGTTGGTAATAATCGCCATCGTTTCCAGTTTTTAGACCATCTACCCTGCCTCTATCCCTTTCTATCTAATATGCAAGATGTTTTTCTACGTTTCTATTTCCGGCGCCTATGGTGTATGTGATATTCGTTATACTATTCAAATGTTTCACCATTTAGTAAGCCTTTTGTGATGACTTTATTTCAGTAATCCGGATGATTCAATTTTAGTTGATTCGGATTAGTGGAGCTTTACTGTATATAATTTCATTTGCTAATACGTGTCTTTGTTTGTATGTTTCAGGCGTTCCCCTCTTGTTAGATCGTGATTGAAGTTCTATTGCAGCTTAGATGAACTAGAAGGGGAAAGCGTTATTAAAATAACAATAACAAATAAATTATTAAATAATAATAATAATAATCAGCACTGCATTTCAACGCTAGTATAATATAAACATTATCATAAAATCGTTGCTATTATTACACAAATTTTTAAATACTACATATTTAAAATCACTTTTTTCTAAAAACCAACAAAATAGAATCTAATAATATTACGAAATAACGATGAGTACCATATTTGAGAAAAAACAATTAACATTGATCTCAATAGCAGAAACGGCAAAATTTTATACGTCATTGTGTCTTGGTACAACGGCTTTTATTTCGGTATTTGCATTTCTATTTCTCATACCATTCGTCGTCGATCCAGCAATATCAAGTTTAATGGCCGATTATGAACCGGAACCGGTGACATGTGTTGGCACCCAACACATATATGCTGAAGGTTTGAGGAATTGTTCGTGGGCATCGTGCCGGGAGGGTTGTACACGTGAAGCAACACGTTGCCATCAAATCTACGTAAATTACTCAAAAATACCATTCCGGCAATGGAAACCAACAATGAATATCGAATGGGACGTTGTTGATACCAGATTCTTAATAAATGCTGAAGGATGCGGTTATCCACCATCGGTGAATTGTACAGAATTTGCCCGGCAATATGGTTACAATACAGCTGGTACACCGTTTCCATGTTATTATAGTCGGGTATATCCTGATATTGTGGTAGCGCGATATTCATGGGATGATACACTTAGATATTTAATATTATCAATTGCTATACCGAATTTATTATTTGCTGCATCTATTGGCGTATTAAGTTATTGGTATTGTCCTGGTTGCGGAAAAACGTGCAACAAATACATACATCATTTTCCTGCTGAGTATGATTTTATTAAACAAAACAAAAATGGTGTTATTATTATTATTATCGTTTTATTTACAGAGATGAAGACTACGATGAAAATTCATACTAATTATTTACCAAAAGCGAAATTCATTCATACATACAAAAGAATTTCGCAACTTCGTCACTCAAAATCAAGCTATTTTCTTTGAATAGAACTTGAAAGTTGTGTGTTTGCTGAGTGTCCAAGTTTAACCGTGTGTATACCGAGCGTTCTATTTAAACGTACCACCTATATGGTGTACACCTGTGTATAGAGGAAATAAAAAGTATACGTCTGCTACAAAAATAAACTTTCTATGTCGCATTATTACCTTTAGAAAGCTTCTTATTTCTTCTGTATATTGAATAAAATACCGTAAAGGTAGAATTTTTAAATGTAACACAAATTTATATCTATACTATGTAATATGAGCTGTCGTAATTCCAAATACAGCTTGTTCCATTTCGTTGGATATCTTCGTAACGATGTATCAATATGGTTGTAAATTTTCCAATTGATATCAAGCGAAATGGACCACCTTGTAGAGTTATATTAATCTAGGAATCTAGGATATTATTCGATAATTCAAACAAATATCTAAGCAAAATGTTAAATGCTTTCATGCTGATCTATCAACAGGTGATAATAATTACCGATTTATATGATTTTGTTGAATAAATATGAATTTTTTATCAATCTTAAACTCGAATTAATCTAGCAAAGTGAATCATGGTCAGTTAAAATTTAAAAATTTCAATTATTGTTAATAATAATAATAATGTAAGATATTTGAAGTAGCATCAAATAAAGCAAAGTATAAAAGGCGTAATTGTTTTTCTCCACAGGTAACCCTTTAAACTATAAACAGTTTGAACGTGTAAAAATTGATTTATAAATGCGGAAATTGTTCAAATGGTGGTTTTCCGTTGAGGAAATAAGGAAATTAACAAAAAAGACGCTTGCGCTCTTGTTCCCACAATTCATTGACGCACATAGATATTAACCCCTTCCGTTTTGTATGTATGTAATTTTGTCCATATTAGAAAATATTTTAATAATAATTTAGATAATTTGAAATAATTAACATTAACAAAACAATTAAACGAAATAAAACAAGAAAGGATAACGACACATTGTGCCTTTATAAATAGTGTTTCAATAAAAATATAGAATGGCCCGTCGTAATAAATGTAAGCCACGCATAATTCCACAGCAAAATAAAAAAATATGTGGTTGTATATGTTTTTGCCAATTAATTGTTGTATCAAGTTGTGTATCATTGATATATTTAACAGTGGCAATTTATATACCATCATATAGGGCATTTCATTCTGGTTTCGAACAACGACCAGTTATGTGCCAAACAATAAATACAAGCATGATCAATAATTGTAGTTGGGCATCATGTGGTGAATGGTGTTTAACGAAAACATCGGGTTTTTGTCCACAAATACATGCAATGGCACGTCAAAATGGTACTAAAATACAATTGATGAATTGCACGAGATTTTTGACATCACATTGTCCACCGGCAAACACCAACGAATTGATACGACATAATTGTAATAATGGCACCGAATGTAGTTCGTTGAAAGGCTTATTCAATTGTACATTAGGGCATTGTACGAATATATCGAAAATTTATGAGTGCCATTATAAGGCTGATGGTTTCACTGTTGACAGCGACAAGGATAACGTTAAATTGAACGGTTTTTTCGAATGTAAAGGCTCCAAATGTACGAAAATCAAAAAGGCGTTCAGTTGCGATAGGATATGCAAAGAAAATATAACCACTGATAACAACAATATATTTATAACGATTGATAATAACGTGCATCAAGCATATTGTGAACGTGGTATCGCTACAACTATCGCTAATGGTAATGAAGAAGGCACCGATATTGAACCGACCGAATTTTGGCAAAAACGCGACAAAAAAGTTTTAATTTTATCATGCGAAAACGTTGAATTTTCCAACAATCAAATCAAGTATTTTTAAGCGAATAATTAATAATTAATCGATTAATTCCTCGTATATTCCAGTGCAACTGATTGTATCAATGGTACCGTTTATAATGTCAGTAATATACCACAACCATCTATGACTTTTAGGCAATTCTGGAATTTGAGCGGCAAATGGGAGGCTGTTTTAGATCCAAAAAATCGTTTTATACCAATGCAATCAACATTAACTATCTACAATATTTCGCGCCTTTATATCAATTTAGATGGTTGTGTCAATACACTAAAAGGTGAATGTTTGGAATTTTTACAAACCCACGGTAGAGATGGTAGAAATCAAACAGCTGCATCCAGGTATCCCTGTTTCTACAAAAAGGTACACAAATTTGCCGTTGGTAGTACTCTGAAACTGTACACTAGCTAGTGACAGTTTCAGAATACAACTCAATCTTTTAATAACCGCAATTGTTGATTCTAGAACGATTCATTTATGGTAATCACACGTTATGATTTAAATAAAACATGGAGAGATCTAATAATTGCCATAACAATACCGACAGCGTTATTTATTGTTTCGTTTGTAACATTATGTGGTATTATGCAATCGGTGCGTGTTGATGATGATACAAAGATGCGCTGTAAATATTGTTTCGTTAAAAATAATTCCGATTTAACTGAAATGCTACCGAGTAATAATTATGAAATATCGTCACCAGAATCCGATGGGCCTTCCAGACGGAGTTAGTTCTGATTATTTTTTGATAAATCAAAATATGTCAATTTTTAATTTAAACAAACAATTTCCAGAGGAAAAATCCTTCTATTAGATCTATGATTGTAGATAAAAAGCTAAAGTTGTTTGAATGACTGATGACTTTTTTTCAGAATACAATCTAGCAGGGGAATCCAGTCTGGATGTGTATAATAGATGAGTTGTTGCAGATGTTATATTTGTGCCTTGTAATTGTTGTATAATACGCACTAAAAATGTTATTTTACATGTGTGTAAAAAATGCAGCCCTATGAACAAATTAAAAACAATTTAATACCAAGGCAATATTTTTAAACTAAATCTAATCGTATTATAAATGAATATGTCGTTGCTTTGCTGTCTGTTCACTTATCTTGTAATTAACGTAGAAACTATCAGCCTTTCATTGTGCCTTGGTTACTTTTTTCTCTTGAAAATTCAAAGGGTTGTACAATCTAAAGTGTCTTCTTTATCATATGTTGATATAGACATGATTATATTGAAAATATTAATTTTAATTATCTATATACATATACGATGATTGTTGCTATTGCTCACAATATTAACAAATATTTTATTATTTTTTTACATATCCTGAAAACTTTTATAAAGAAAATGTTTCAATACAAACTCTGTGTCTTATAAAGAATTTATCAATTCTAAAAATATCTAGGATACTCATTTTTCTAAACATAATACATCAAACAATCAAACTGCAAATATTACTGTGTGGTCCAAATTTAGGCTTACATTTACATAAATATATCTACTTAATGAATGTCATATTGAAAAATAAAACCGTGTTTTACACAAAATGTAGTCAAAAATAATAAACACCACTAATTTTATGTGATATAAATATAAATAACAATTATTATTGCTCAAATAAATTCTATGTTATCACGTAAAATAAACAAAACCAAATGGATAATGAATTGTTCGAAGATATCTAACATAAGTGCCAAATGAGAGCAAGCTAATTCTATTTGAATTAACACAATTGACAGATTAATAAGGTAATAATAATTGTTATTGCTCTATGTGTAAATTTAAATAAGGAAATGATATACATACGTATTAATAAATGTACTAAAATTGTATTTTACGCTATTGATGTCAATAATTAAATAAAAGACCACTTGAATGTTATGAAATTGTTCGTTTGACTAATTCTATTTCGTTTTAAGATTGAACAGTAAAATTCTAAATGACAGAATCCAGTATGGGAAGCTTGGGCAAGAGTTAATTAATTTTAATACTTGTAAATAATAGGTAAAAAAGGTAGTTCAAATTTTTCCTGAAACTCACTCAATTTTCAAAATTCGATTTTAAGCCAGCTTCAAGTTCTTGTCTTTCACATCACCTTTCTAAATTTTCTATTTTCAAAATTATGCATGGCATCGTGTTTGGATTTTTTTTTAAATTTTCTTCAATCAACGAAAAACTAACAAACATATCGGGAAAATTCTTACATATTTGGAAAGCTCTTTTAATTTGCTATCTAAATCAATTGAAAAATATTGAAAATCGATAATATTGGCTAAGTTTTAGCCAGTTATGAAGGAAAATTTACGAAAAAAACAGAGTCCAAGATTTTTATTTGTCATTCAGAATTTTAGCACATTTTTCTAAAATAGAAAGCTTTAGAGAATGCACCAGGAAATGCTCTACCCAACGCACGTCAATTTTTGACAATATCTTAAAAAACAAACGAGTAATCGCTGTTTCAAAATTGACTGTTTTCACACGCCGAATCGACAAACGACTCCGGAATCCCCTTAAATGCAAGTTGTTCTCCAAATGTCTATCAGTACATCTATCCTTTTTCCCACTAATCTAATTCTTTCAAGTTTCTATTTTTTTTCTAAAGATCTTGCGGGCCGGACAGAAACTTTCCGTGGGCCGCAGGTTGCCCACCGTTGCTATAGACTGAAACTCTTCATTGTGTAGTTGTATTAGAGATGGGGCCAAAATAATTTTGGCCGGTGGACCAAATTTTTGCCAGTCCGACACTGATTATTACATAAGATATTGAAATCAGAAATTTGATATAATTTTAATATTTTCAACTCTACACGTTTTACAATCAGAATATTACAGTATTTACTCTATAAAACTATTCATATATTGATAAGAGATAGCGCTACTGAGCCGCATTAGTAATCTGCAGTTGTATAACTATAGTGCCATCTTTTGGGCTCTAATAAAACCATCTCTGGAGATCTAACCTTGGAAATGGAAAGTGAAATCCGGTCTTGTCGTTCGATTTCTGATTGAGAAATCTCTTCTCCTTTCATTGTTATAGAACTGTATGATTCTAGAATATTACGATTAATAAACATGGCACAAGCTGGTCGTGTGATAGTTTATGGTGGCCGTGGGGCTCTAGGTTCGAAGTGTGTTTCTGTTTTAAAAGCGAATAATTTTGTAAGTTCCTAAACTAATTATCAGTAATTTATTTTTCTCAATAATTGACCTATTTCTAGTGGGTCGGCTCGATTGATTTGAAAGAGAACGAAGAAGCTGATTTGAATATTGTGCTAAAACCTGATAATGATTTAGCACAGCAGGTTTGTTAATTTTAATAAAAATGTTCAATTAAAATTAATATTAGAATTACATATTCAAGGAATGTACAGTACTTGAAGCGGTAAATTCAGCGTTAAATGGCTCAAATCTTGATGGCGTTATCTGTGTGGCCGGCGGTTGGGCTGGCGGAAATGCTGCAAAAGGTTAATCATAATTCTACAAAATTTCAATTAATCAATTTTTTACTGCTTAGATTTGATAAAGAATTCGGATCTGATGTGGCGTCAAAGCGTTTGGAGCTCGTTAATCTCAGCGTCTTTAGCTTCAAAACACTTGAAAGAGGGCGGTTTGATTGCCTTAACTGGTGCCAAAGCGGCTTTAGAAGGCACTCCAGGTACTTTCTTTCAAACAAATATTAAAATGCATTCAGACCGTGAAATTTTAGGCATGATTGGCTATGGAATGGCAAAAAGTGCTGTCCACCATCTCACTAAATCATTGGCCGGTGAAAATAGTGGTTTACCGAAAAATTCTCTAGCTGTTGCTATTTTACCGATCACTTTGGATACTCCAATGAATCGTAAATGGATGCCAAAGGCTGATTTTACAACATGGACACCACTTGAATTTGTGGCTAAGTAATAACAAATAATTTCGTTTATTACTCGATCTATACACAATCTTTTTTAGTCTGTTTGTTAATTGGCTCAAAGGCAAAGATCGTCCAGTGAATGGTAGTCTTCTACAATTGGTAACTAAGAATTCTATTACTGATGTCATTCCGGCATAAACTTCAGACAATATAAAAGAAAGGACCAAAGCTAAATATTTAAATGTTTTGTTGAGATTTTTGAATAATTTTATAAGATCCTATCAGTAACCTGATATATTCCGTTCATAATCGTTTATATTTTAAATTTTTCAAATATATGATCAGCAAATTATTGTTTTTTTATTAATATGAACTCGCCTTAAATTTCTCATAAAATTTAAATGGAAATTTTTAAGTAGAACACTCATAAATCATTGAAAAATATTTAATTTTTTACATACAAATTTATAATTGTATCAAAAACAAAAAAAAACTAATTGACAACTGTAATTACTAGACTACAACGATACAGAAAAGGGTCTAG
>JAZBGW010002218.1:0-11463 GCA_037464815.1 Mylabris variabilis | reverse complement strand
CATAACACACTAGTGTGTTATAGAAATTACGCATTCCTATTGGTTAGTCTAAGGCGCTATGTGAGTATTATAGTATGGTTAAAATCAAGTCTTCCTTGTATGAATTTTCTGCTTGTCAAATGTTGTGTTGGATAGAATTTTGCATGTCGTGCGTTAAGGGGCAAATTTTCTTCAGCGACTTATTGGCTCCATAACGCACTTGTTGTCTAAATAACTAAAATGTGTTATGGGGCAAATAAGAGGCTTGAGAAAATTTCTCTGGCGTCTTATGTGCCCCACAACGCACTTATTGTAAAAATAACTATTTTGAAATAAATTGTGATATGTTGAAAATATGGGGGATATTTCAGCCGATCTCGTCCGACTCTAAAACCGTCCACATCAATTGTATCGAAGGCTTCAGAATTTATCGACATTTACAAATATCCACCATCAAGACCGGAACCGATCTATCCACAACCGCAGCCGGATAAAACTGCAGCTAAATGCCGGAAGGATGTTTGTTTGTTGCCTGATTGTAGTTGTGGTGGCAAAGAAATACCTGGTAAGATTTTACGTTTCATAGAATCGAAGATATTTTGATTTCATCTAAATTTTGTCCGATTAAATTTTGGATAAAATACCGCACTGCTGCTCTTAACGTAGCCGATTCGCCTGAAACTCCTATTAGGTGACGGGCGATTCCAAAAACATTTCAAGGATTTATAGAAAGGTCCCCAGAGAAGATTTTAGCAAAAATTTGAACCTTGTAGCTCATTTGTAAGTTGGTTAAAAAATGCGATTTTTAAAACACGTTAAACGAGGATCCCTTTATATTTTTTTGTTTTTCTCTATTTTATTCCGCAGAGGGAGAAAATGTTTCGCATTTCTTCTAGAAGACAATGGAGGCAAACGGAAAAAAATTGATGTTGTGAGGATCTTCGACTCATCCGTTTTGCATGATTATCTCGTTTTCGAAAATAGCGACATCATTATAAATTAGCGTTCTTTGACCAACTTCCGAATGAGCTACAAAGTTCTAACTTTGCTAAAATGTTCTCTGAAGGCCGCCCTACAAATCATATAATCCTTGGAAAGTTTCACACAAATCGTCTACTTTTAGAGCAGCGGTATAAAATATTTGATTGTATTTAGTTAGAATATTTGTGAAATTTTTAATAAAAACAATTAGGCGACCTTCCTGTGGAGGATACACCTCAATTGGTCCTGCTAACGTTCGATGATGCTGTTAACGATTTAAATAAACAATATTATGCTGATTTATTCGAAGCAGGACGGCGTAATCCGAACGGTTGTCCAATATCGGCAACATTTTACGTATCACATGAATGGACCGATTACAGTCAAGTGCAGAATTTATACGCTGATGGCCATGAAATGGCATCGCATACAGTGTCGTAAGTGGCCTAAAATTTCGATGGGTCAATATGCGTCTACACAACTATTGTGCTATATTTATATATAATTTTTTTTTTATAAATATTGTTGACTACAATTTTATCAACTAATTTTCATTCTATGCTTACTAACCGATTTTTCTACCATATTCAGGCGATCTACCTGTCGAACAAGTGCCCCAAATAGTACTACTCACCTTCGATGATTCTGTTAATGATTTGAACAAGGGATTATATACTGATCTATTTGAAAAGGGTAGAGTCAATCCGAATGGTTGTCCGATTGCTGCCACATTCTACGTATCACATGAATGGACTGACTACAGTCAAGTCCAAAATTTATATTCTGATGGTCATGAACTCGCTTCTCATACCGTATCGTAAGTCGCACGATAACAAAAACAAAAAGTACACGAACCCAGCACACAGTATCATCATTGAATGCACCGTTATAACAAATGGAAATGAATTAGATTATTTATTGTAGGCTCTAACTTAAAATGCTTGTATTTTAACAATTTCGAAAGCTTCAAACTAACATAAAACGCAAACGATTCGAATCCATTTTAATTTAAAATTTAATCAAATTTAGACACAGCTTCGGGGAACAATTCTCACAAAAGAAATGGACACGTGAAGTAGCCGGCCAACGGGAGATCCTATCAGCTTATGGTGGTGTCCGTTTGGAAGATGTCAGAGGAATGAGAGCGCCCTTCTTATCAGTTGGTGGCAATAAAATGTTTAAAATGTTATACGATTCTAATTTCACCTACGATTCATCGATGCCGATCTACGAAAATAAACCGCCAAGTTGGCCATATACATTGGATTATAAATTATTCCATGACTGTATGATACCGCCTTGTCCAACACGATCATATCCAGGTGTGTGGGAGGTGCCGATGGTAATGTGGCAAGACTTGAACGGTGGCCGGTGCTCTATGGGAGACGCTTGCAGTAACCCATCAGATGCTGAGGGTGTATTTAAGATGATAATGAAGAATTTCCAACGACATTACACAACTAATCGGTATGATTTAATTGAATTACAACAATCTTGCGAATTTTATTTAATTGATATCGATTTAGGGCTCCATTCGGTCTGTTTTACCATGCTGCATGGTTTACACAGCCGCATCACAAAGAAGGCTTCATCAACTTCCTCGATGCGGTTCTTGAAATGAAAGACGTTTGGTTCGTTACAAATTGGCAAGCTATCCAATGGATTAGGGATCCAACGCCCATCTCACGTCTTGGAACATTCCAACCATTCCAATGCGAATATTCAGTAAGCTTCAAAAAATTTTTGTTTCTATCAAAGTTATTAATTAAAAACGAAATTTAATTACAGTACCGACCAAAACGATGCAATAATCCAAAAGTCTGTAATTTGTGGCATAAATCTGGCGTTCGATATATGAGAACATGCCAACCTTGCCCCGATATATATCCATGGACCGGTAATACTGGAATTCGTAGCAGTCGTATAGATAACGATATTGAAGATTAGATTTTTAAGAGGAAAAATTGAACAGAAAGAAAGCCAAATACAGATTTGTTTTTCTTTTTCGCTTTAAATTATTGACACTTTTAATTGTACAGATTTTGCGACATTTTTTCTAAATGTCAATATTTTGGCCACATATTTCAGCAATAAGAAAACTGGCAACTCTACTAAATTTTGACCTAGTCGATAGTAAAGTGCCTGAGTTTTAGGGTTTTTTTGTTTTTATTTTAATTCCTTCTTTGTGTTTAAATATAAAAAAAACATTTAACTTGTATGCTTGTTTTCATATTGCTTCATCAATCAATTAGTGATGTTGTAGAGGTGTCAACATAATGAACATACACCTCAACAACATTTATAGTAAATTGTAAATAGTGGTTTAAAAATCTTATTTAAGAATATTTTCTGTGGATACTGCCGTTTAATGCTCTTAGTATTTTTTTTAAATCCAATTATAATTATTTTTATTATTATAAAATAGTATTTACTATTGTATCCTAAATATAAGCCAACCGTTGTTGGAGAAATTTTGATCTATTTTATATTACAATTAACAATTAATTTATTATATAATTTTGAAAAATTGTGGACGATTTTAAATTGTAATACAACCAGTGAGTGATAATAAAGTATTCTGACAACATTATTCGCCTCTCTGCAGCAAACCAAACATCTTTTGTTCCAATTTTTTCGATCTTTGGTTAGAAACAACAATTCTAGTCGAAATTGAAAACTATTTTAACTACTCAAATATTGAAACAAAACGACAAAATAAATTCTGCTATGTTTCCATCTGTTCATCTAGCTAAGCCCCCATACATACAGGATACGTATTTTTTTAGCACTTTAAGGGGGCGAAATTGCTCTTGAAGTTACCGCCCAAAAACACATTTTTCGCCATATCTCGAGGACCATGCAAGATATCGAATTCAATCAAAAACTAAAATATTTTGCACAGCCAATACTATATTTTTAGTTAATTAATTTACGGGGATTGAAAAATCTGTGAGGTTAGTACTTTTTGCCTCCCTTGGTAATATTTTTTGGAAATTTAAGTTGTTTTTTGTAAATTCATGAACTTCATTGAAAGACTAAGGTTACCTGTTTTTGGACTTCTCGATACATTCCCCTTTTAAGGGGTCGCAACCCCCAAGATATACTATTAACATTATTTTGGTAACTAGGGCCTAACAGAAGACAAAAATGTTTATTTTAGTGTCCTTAAAAATGGACATAAAGGAGATTGTGTGGTACAATATGAAAAACTGATAGAAGTCTTATTTTATCCAAATTAGAAAAAACTACGGACTTGATAAGACTTAGTTAATCCAGAAAAAGTAGATGGTAAGAATTAACTATTAGCTCAAATTAAGGGCAAATTTTTGACAAGTTTTAGAGGACAAATTTTTCAACTCGGCGATACATAAGCGTTTTTTTAATGAAAGATGAAATAATCACATAATCAAAACAAATTGTTACGTTTGTGAAAGAATTTATTTATAAGTATTATTGTATAAATAATTATTAAATTATTTTTACAAATTGAAGATAATGATGTTCAAAGATGTGTCTATTTCAAAATTATATTGCTTATTGATATATTTTTCCAGGGCCGAGCCTGGCGGGGGTGCAAAGCGTGCGTTGCACACGGGCGGCCGCGCGCTTGCTTTTTCAGGAATTTTTTGTTTCTGTCTCTAGGAACTATCCTATAAATATTTGAAATATTTTTTAAATCACTCGTCAACTAATAAGAATCGACTAATAAGATCCGACACCCGACACCCTGTATAGGGCGGCAAAGACAACCTTGCACACGGGCGGCCAATTTCCTAGGCACGGCCCTGTATTTTCCTATATAGTCCTAACAACAATGTATGTTGTATATAATTATATAATATGCACTCTATGTTTTTTAGTTTACTCTATACAACACAAATCAATTAATTATTTATACACTTGATACTTCGTTCTAAGTGCCCTGAATGACACAAATTTAATTTCACCTTGAGAAAAGTTCAATGTAAACGCGTCTCATGTATTTATACCAATCAACAATTAATTTATTTCCGATTTCGTTTATCCAATTCGGAACTGTGTTATTATATTCTGTTTGATGCAACTCAATAAAATTGGACAAACATTATCTTCTGTAATACAGCATTCAGCTTCTAGCAAGACTTTTAAAATAGACACGTTATTCTTCATCAAAATCCAAAAGATGCGTATTCTTTTATACGCGAAAACACTTCTAGGGGTTGAAATGGCACCTCAAACTTACACTCTATTTTACACTCATATTTTACAGTTTCGTATTGTTGGAAGCAATGAACTACTTTAGT
This sequence comes from Mylabris variabilis, assembly GCA_037464815.1. Classification (NCBI taxonomy): domain Eukaryota; kingdom Metazoa; phylum Arthropoda; class Insecta; order Coleoptera; family Meloidae; genus Mylabris; species Mylabris variabilis. The sequence goes on along the minus strand of JAZBGW010002218.1, from coordinate 6,220 downwards.
AAGACCAACTGCAAACAATTCGCCTAGTTAGTCGCATATTAATGGCATAGAATTAATTATTAATAAAGTATTGTTCACGTTTTAATGGAATTAACGCTAAATTGAAGAGCACAATAGATTAAAACGAGAACAGTTGAGACGGTTTTCTTATAGATGCATCGATACATAAGCATTTTTAGTGGTTTCTTTGAAAATGGAATAGCTATTGATTTTGGTTGTCTGTCCACCACTATATCTTTTTAGCCATAGCAGGTAAAGAGAAACGATTTCTCCAAATCAAGGTTAAAGGTCATGAAAAGCAAGCTTAAGACATAGACCCAATATAGGTGTAGACAAAGATTTTCGACAAGGCTGATTCCGAATCTGCTATCAGAATTTTCAGATAAACGGAAGTGGACTGATTGTGGTATCTCAAGAACCACTAAATCTATTTTGATTTTGATTAGTATCGAAAGTATAGCAAAATATATATTTATAAATAATGTTGAAAGGAGACGCCACCTTCTAAAGTCAAAAAACTATCTAAAATTAACATTAAATTGAACACCTTGATTTTGTGTGAAACATAAAACCTATTGAATTGTTTTTTAATTGAAAGATGGATAGTTAGCAAAACAAAACAATTAATTTGTTTACACACATGAAATTTTGTTCTAGGTGTCTTGAATAACACAACTTTAATTTCACCTTGTAAAGAATTCAATGTAAACGGTTTGCATGCGAATATCTGAACCATCAATTAATTTATTTCCGATTTCGCCTAGGCAATCCGGATTTGTGTTATTATATCCTGTTTGATGAAACTCAATAAAATTGTATCTCAATAATATTGTCTTCTATAACACAGAAGTTAACTATTCGCAAGATTCTTTTTTTTTAATAGATACGTTGCATAATAGGACAGAATTAACAAATGTTATAGGGGTTGATTTTTGATAACTCGTTGATGATCTGATGGAATCATCGCCCAAATCAAAGCACAAAAAATGAGGAGAACCTATTTTTACGTTTTGATCGCAAATGTCTCTTACAGGATGAACTACCCGTAATTTTATGGTATGTAAGAAAGAGATTGACTGTTTTTTCTTTGCTTTCAATTACGAGTTTAGTCTCTTCAAACTTTAAGCTTTTATTCGACTTAATGAATTTTAGAATTTCTATTTGAAACTCTTCTTGTAGGCTTTTTTTTGAATAAATAATAATAAAGTTATACAATACATAAAAATATCTATCAGAACGGGAAGAAAATCGGAGACAATCCCTTTGTAACAGTATCGATACATTAATATTCATTTCTATAAAAAAAACAAATGAAAAAACTAATTAACCATGATTATTCAACATTTTAATTAAACTATAAATGTACACATTGTCTTCTAAGAGAACACAAAAGTCAGTTATTCCAAAGACTTGTGCAAATATGGATGCATTCCCTATAAGAAAACTAAAATCTGAATTATTTCAAAATTATCAAATCAACACTACTTTAATTCTGTTATCAATAATTGCAAGTATTTCGTTAGTTTTTTTAGTGAAATATCTATGGAACCGTCGATTTTTATATTATTTTTCGTGGAAAACACACGGCCCAACACCAGCTTGGCCCATTATTGGTAATGCTTTGTCTTTTGCAGGCGGTACTGATCGTAAGTAATTCTATTTATCAAGTTCGTATCTAATCAAACAATAATTACAAAGATATTTTGGACAACTTCATGGAAGTGACGAGACAATTCAAATCACCGTTACGTATCTGGTTAGGTCCCCGTCTATTTTTCATTGTTACTGAACCGAAGGACCTCGAAATTGTCATGAACCGTACACTCCACAAAGACAATGTTTATGATTTCGTTACATCAGTAATAGGTAGTGGTATAATTTCAGCACCGGTTGATAAATGGAAACCCCACAGAAGAGTGATTCTGCGGACGTTCAGTCAGAAAATTCTAAATAGTTTCGTCGATATTTTCGTAGAACAATCAAACATTTTAGTTGAACAACTACAAAAATTCAATGGCAAAGGATGTTTTGATGTGAGTCCGTTAATTAGCCGATGCACTTTCGATATAATTTGCGGTAATTTTACAACAATATATATTGAACAACTTTCTAAAGTTAGTAATTTTAGAAACGGCAATGGGAAGCAAAGTACGCGCTCAGACGCAAGAATCAGATTACGCTAATTGGATTGAAAGGTATTCATTAATAAATTATTATAGTATAAATTTAACACAACAAATCGATTTTAGGGGGATGGAAATCGTGTTTCTTCGCATCTGGCGAGTGTGGTTGCATTTGGATTTCATCTGGAACTTATCGCCTCTTTCAAAGGAACTGGACGAGCTTTACCAAAAAATGAAAGTGTTTACGTTAAAAGTAAGCGTTGACAAAATCACTGCTTATTATTAGTAATGTTGATTTTTAGATTATTGAAGATAAGAAACTAGAATATCGCAGAAATAAATCTTTGAATAAAGATGAATGCAGCACTGGTAGGAAAGTTTTTATCGATCATTTACTTGAACTGTCTGAAGAAGGTGCAGTTTGGAGTGATAATGAAATCTTAGAAGAAGCGTTGACTTTAATAATAGCAGGCAGTGACACAACATCAACAGTAGGAAGTTTTATTCTAATAATGTTGGCAATGCACCAAGATATTCAAGAGAAAGTCTATCGAGAATTACAAACAATCTTCAATGATGATCAAAATCGAAACATAACACCGGCTGATCTTCCAAAAATGGTTTATCTAGAGCGTGTTATCAAAGAAACATTACGTTTATTCCCAGCTGGTCCAATAATCGCTCGTGCCGTCTATGAAGACATAAAATTAGATTCTTGTACCTTACCAAAGAATACATCGTGTATTTTAGGCATCATCTATACACACCGTAATCCAGAATTGTGGCCTGATCCATTCAAATTCGATCCGGATCGTTTCTTGCCGGAAGAAATAGCGAAACGACATCCATATTCGTATATACCGTTCAGTGCTGGTCCTAGGAATTGTATCGGCCCAAAATATGCAATGATGACAATAAAAACGATGACTGCGACATTACTGCGTCGTTATAAAATTACAACTACCAATTATAAAACAGTTAAGGACATCAAACTTAAAGTTGATGTGGTATTAAAAGCAGTTGATAGATGGAAGATAGCATTGGTGGAGCGGCATGATGTTCTTTAACTAAAACAGCTTATTTTTTGACAAGGATGATCATCCTTGACCCAGAGAAGTAATAAAGTCATTTAACCGGCATTTTTTTAATTTTTGTTTTACTGTGTCAAAAAAAATTGAAAACTGACGTCGATTGTGGAGCCTAGCATTCACAATTTTTGTCGTTTTCAGTTTGGAACAACATACCTTCTCCTGCTGAAGTGAAAATTCTGCAATATTTTGAGATAGTTATTTACGTATAAGATCATTGTCGCTAGACAAAGGCCGATGAATCTTCGTCTTACACAAGACTACCTAAGAATTGTGGTGAGACTAGAGCTTTTTAGCATTATTTAGAAGAGAAACTTGCAAAGACCTTTATTTAGACCTCTCAGTATGTTGAGCGTTCAAGATTCCATAGGTAAATCTTGTAATAGTGGTGATAGTGCTAGATTCGCAGACTTTTTTCTCTATTATTACCGTTACACAAGTACTACTAATTGAAAGCCCCAGAAAGCTTGAAAATTCCCTTTAGCTAGCAAAAGTGCAAATGTGAACGGTAAATAGGCAACTTCTAAACCTCAACGAGCCCAAAATTTTGAGTTTTATTGATCTTTGTTCTAAGAATAATTAACATTGTAATTGTTATTACAAAAGCAAATTCACAATTCGAATTTAAAAATAATCCAGAAAACGTCAGTCAAGTCGAAATCGTAAAATTCTTCTGACTTTTTAGATGGGCGATGAAGGAGAAATAAACAGCAGACAGAACGATAAAGCAATTGAAGCATTGTTTAATTGTTATTTTATCGTTACCAACCACTATGTGTGCAAAAGGCTATTTAGCTACCCCCTCTTTTTTGATAAGACCAAAAAAAAACTTTATTGACAACAACAGATACAAAAATAAAAATTTCAGTTGCCGACTGGAAATAGTGATAGCAGCTACAGAGAAATTCTCTGAAAAACGTGATTTTTTAATCATTTCGATAAATATTCAAAACCAGTTTCATGTCTATCAAATACACGACTGGCGATTGTATTTATAAACATACGAATTATAGTTCTATTTTAGTGTTTTAATAATAAATATTCTGTGGTTTTACGTTTTTTTTTTTCCTAAAGGTAGTGTCAAATTTGTATGTCGCGGTCTTTTGTTGAACTTAAAAATAGTAGGGAGAAATTCTCGATTGTGATTGGTGATCGTTTGACCGGCAATACAGTTTCCTATGAATAAATGTGACATTTCAAATAACGTCAGTTGTTTCTATGAAGTTAAATTGGTGAGTTATTTAATTATGATTTTTTTCGTTTAATCCATAAATTAAAATTAAACTACATATGCAGAATATGGCAAAATATTCTATAAAATTTATTTTAATTGTTTCATAATTGACAACCATCATTTAACCTCAATCATTGTTTATTTAATGTATGTTTAACTGATAGAAATTAAAACTACCTCTTTGCAAAAAAAATAAACAAGTAATAATAGTAATAATAATAAACATCTAAACAATTAATTTATTTAAATTTATGTGGCAATGATACCAGAATCTATTCGTGTCTAACAAAACTGTTTAAAATAAAATAAAATAAAAATTGTACAATGTTATCTAACAAAAATCATTTCATTTTCATCATCACAATATTACTTTCACTCCAAGGTAATGTAAATAAATAATAAAAAGAAAACACGATCAATTTTATTATTTCCAGGAGTAATAAAAGCTCATCAATGTTATGTTTGTGGTTTAGATGAGATATTAACCTGTGATAATTTCGACATAAAAAACGAAACCTATATACAAGAATGTTTACCAGATTATAAGGGCTGTAGTATTCAAACATATGGTTATTGATTTTAATTTAATTTAATCTAACAATAAAGATATAATTAAAATATTGATTACAGGAAACACAATAATGGTAAGATCATGTGAAAAATTTGCACTAAAAGATTGTGAAAATGCAAATAACGTTCAGTATTGCTATTGTTCAAAAAAATTATGTAATGGTGATTATTTAACAGATGATGAAGATTTTATTGGTGAAGGTAGTGGAATAACAATTTTAACAGATAAAATTGATTATTCAACAAATAATACAACAACCAAAGAGAATAATTCGAGTCAAATTAATAATTATTTATATTATTTCATTTATATATTTTGTTTTATTATTTAATTACGTTTGTATTAATTAGAAATCGATCAGTATTAATGATATAGTCTTCCGCCAAAGAAAAAGTAAATTCACATATTTAAAAGACATTTTTAAGAAGCTTTTTTAGATAATAAATGTGCTTATTTTTACGTTATTTTTTATTTCAACACATGATCTCTGTAATGAAAGCGTTAAATCACTATGTAATCATTGTATAATCGTAAAATATTTTGGTAGATGCTTTATATGTTCAATTATCTTTAACTAAAATTTCGTTAATCTTCTTACGATAATTGCCTTTAAATTAAATAATTATAATTTAAGTGAGAGAATAAACGAAATTTGAATCAATTATTCAACTACCGGTAGAATTACAGTATTAAAACTACATATTTTTGAGATTTTGTAATGAAAATTGTCGTGCCAAATTAAAATTATAAATCAATTAATTTTGGATACGGATTACGAAAAGAATCAAAATTGGATTAAATAGATTAGATTATAGTAATGAATGTTTTTCTACATTATACACTTTATACTGAATATTTTTAAACAAATAATGTTTTAGATTGTGTGATATTTTAACTAAAATTGTAAATCGTTTGATAAAAACTCAAATTGTTCAATTATAAAACGTTGAATGATACCTAAAACAAATTTGGAATTCTAAATATTACAATTTTAATTAAGATTAATGATTTACAGTGACATGGCTTATATTATCACATATTCAAGTGTACAAATCAGAGGTGTGGCGAGGATTTTCACTATTTCACAACTGACACATTAACAAATTACTTTGTCGTATACAGTGAAACTGCCCTTATACGAACACCACTCACTCATTGGAGGAGCAGTTATAAAAAGCAGTTAAGCCGAATTTGAGGGTTTAAT
>JAZBGW010002216.1:0-10069 GCA_037464815.1 Mylabris variabilis | reverse complement strand
AATCTCTCAACGTGAATCATCCGGTATAGACGGCTTATCTATGAAAATATTATCAGTTTACATAATAACTAAAAACTTGTTTTGGCAATATGTCTTTCAATGTTTAATAACAAAACACCCACTTATCGATAACGGAAGAATTCGAGTGATGTATAAGTTCCCAGAAATGGGGACAAAACTACTAAAAGTGTTATTTTATACCTGTAGTTGGAGGTGAAATTTTATTGTAAATATGTAGCCTTCAATTTTTTACAACCCTCTGTTAAAAAAACACAATTCGAACGGGTTTATTATCGTCTTCAAGGAAATATTTAAACTTAAAAAAAAACACAGTGGAGTTTTGGACATTCTAACGAAAGATACGTTGACTTACTTCGTCTATTCTATATTCCATCCCCCCATATATTTCTTTTTAATTAAAAGTCTTTCATCTCGAAATTCCCTCATAGGTGGTCCTGTTCGTTTCCGATCTGTTAGGCTCTTCATTATTGCTCCATATTTTCTACAGGACTGCATATGAGCCGTGACTGGAATCTCGTAATTGCTTTCAAGACTCGGATTGATTGCCGATGTAATAATTTTAATTGTCTTTATTGTTAATATTAACGAGAAATAACGAGTATTTGGCCCGTATATTGCCGTTTGAGATTTATTAAAAACACATTAAAATAACTGTTAATTTCATAGGAAACAAGGGTGATGTTGTCTTACAACCCGGATATCAGTTTAATATAAATAAAACACAATCCAAATTGAGTTATAAAAAAAGAAAACAACGGGTCTTTCTACCCCAGTAATCGTCTTAGATCTAATCCTGACAAGTTTCATAGTTTTCAATGCACGTTACCAGAGCACCACCTGAGCCCAGTAATCAATTCGAGCAAGTCTAAATCTTAGCGTGGCCCCATTGGTTGCTTCTTCAGTAATTTAGTTAATGGTTCCCTGCTGCGCGCTCCCTTGCTATAAGTCTTCTGTTACAAGAAGTAATGGCCGGCTGTCACGCTTTGAACCCCTCTCATACAATGTCTGCCGTCGTCCGTCCCTCGTTCACCACCCCATAATGGAACAACACAACAACAACAACAATAGCAAGATGCGCAACCCTTGGACCTTCGTTCTCTAAAGAAAACTGCTTAGTCTTTATTTTTTTTCCTGTCTTGGGTTGTTTTTTTTTTTTTTGGAGGGACAGCAATATATAAAGACATCACAGACTGTGAAAATTAAGGGTGCTTGAATCCCAAACGAATTCATCCTGCCGACCGTAACCGATCGTCATTATTTATATTTTTCTTGTTTTAAATTATCTACCCCCATTATTAAAAATTTGTTATATTATATTTTCGGTTGGATATTTTCGGGTAAAAAATTCATTAAAAATTCATATGTAGAATCAGTCGAATGGAACGCAGAAAGAAAAATGTGATGAGAATGTTTTGCGGTAACCTATCATCAATCAGATTGACCCTCCCTTTTACATCTTAATGTTCTGTTACCAACAACGTGATGGAGCCATTAACCATTAATCTTAAAACAACCTTTGTTCGCTTAGGAAATTGCGGTGAGCTGTGAAATAGAAACTATTTAAATTACGATTGTGGTAGATGTCGAGTAGATTTCCGAGTGCTCGGCAGCACCCAACTTTATGCAAAATAATCAGCAATTGCGAAGAAGTATGCACCGACTACCCCCTGGCATTAATTAATAATTAAAGTGTCTTTTTTGCAATTTCAGATTAACGTTGTGGCTTCATCCCCTATATGAATTTCAATTACAATTTGTATAGATTGATGTTGCTATTGTAATGTAAATGATGATGTGTGTGCCTGAAAGTGGCGGCTCTCAATGTTGATTTTTTCGTCGGCGAACTTTACGACATCATCAATGTCTTCCTGGTGCACTATATGAATAACATTTGAGAGCATCATGTTTTCAATAACGAGACTAAATATTCAATGGGGCACTTGGAGCGCTACTTGCGAGAAGATGGGCCATTCACGAGTACATTGCCCATTCCGGTCTCGAGAGGGCCCATTTCAACCGTTACAATGGTCGTTGCGTTCAGCACTATGGATTTCCATGAGCGTAGGATGCTCGTTTCACTTGAAATTACGATGATTTCATTCAAATTTCAACCGGAATTACAGGTAAAAACCAAATATTTTCGTTGTATTAAATGTTAACATGCTTCGATAACATTTAAGAAATTTTCAATTACAATTACGGTTAGTAGAATTATTGTAGACCGCCCCGAATGTTGCGCCGTTTCTATAGTTATTGTATGATTATGTTATGAGTTGATCGTAAAACCTAAATGATTATTTAACGGTGTTTTAAGTAATTATGTGGGATTTTTATTTCAACTTGTTGCCGTTTCAATTGCTTGGAGATTTTCTCACCTGTTTGATGTTATTAACAGTCATTTTTACGATCATTACGGTAGATAAAATAAACTATAATGAGGGAGAATTTCTTTTGATTCGATTCTAGCTTGTTGATTTCAACTGTATTCGGGTGGGGCATATTTGTAGTCAATGTCTTTGTTAATATGTTGAAGATATGGTGGTGGAGTTGTGCGCGGCAAGGGGTAGAATCTTAATCAATGTAGATCCATGATAAATCCAATGTTGGCGGTTAAAACAACACTGTCGGCAACTGGGCCATAACTCAGGTGATAATGACCGTTTGAATTGCCCAACACCCCCCGGGCACATTGCGATATGCCCGCACTTCGCCAAATGAACAACTCATCATCTAGCCCTCTCACTCCCACCTGTACTAATAACTAGAGATTGTCTCTATATTCTAGATCGTGGATTGTTTTCGGACCGCCGCCTCAAATATACGAGTATCATTTCCGTAGCAACAGTTTTAGAATGTGAACGTACACTTTAATTTCCACATTACTCTATACTATATAATATCACATTCTATCGTGTTTTCATAGTGATAGCGGGTTAGTTATCTAGCTGACTTGATCCGAGGCTTTGCAGCGATCCAATTATCTGGATATATGGAGCGTTTCGATTCAGACACACCACCACCCTCCCTGCTACCCACCATCGTTTGGGATACATTCCAGTTTAAGCTCCATTAAATATTTTGCTCGTCGCGAATCATCCTATTTTAATTTCACCTCGTATGGGTTGAATTTCAACGCAATATGTGTAGACTGGCTACATACTTATCGGGGATTTTTGGAAAGTTAAAAGCATTCTGCAATTAAACGATGGAACAGCAGGGTTGGCTGTTATTAACTACAACGACAATATCATCGATCTCGTTGCTGTCCTAATGGTAAATGGACGATTTGCTCGTATTTTAGGTGGAATTAACAACGGACCAATCCATTTCTAATTCATGATCTATATAGTGGCGATAGCGTAAATATTTGATTTTAATTAAGAAGAAAACGTGGTAGTATTTTTGGGGGCAAATGTGCCTATGTAAATTTGAACAAGAATTAATTCTGTATTATATTCGAATGTGAGAATTCCATTTGAACTTTTTTCCGAATAGAGAGAGAGTTTCTGAGTTTTCTCGTCGACTTTTATTGGCCATTCCAAAGAGTTATGTAGATTAAAAGTTGCAACTGTAATTGCTATTTAAAACTGGAAAACGAATTCAGATTCGAATATATAGGAAATTCATGAATAACTTGGACCGATTTATTCTCATTTTGCAGAAATTTTATTCTATACAGTAGTCGACTGTCGCAGTAATTCCCTTGTTGTTTTCAACGCCACCATCAAAACGCTCTCTTTTTTCTCGGTTAAATCGTAAAAATACCCGATTTTTATGTATAAGATATAGAAAACGGCGGATCTAATATTTATTCAAAGTTTCGGCCATTCCCTTTCGTCGCCTATAAAACAAATCTGTATTGATTAGAGATGATTTCTTATTTATATATCAGTACGCTTGAAGTCCTCTTTTTCGTTACTCTTATACTGTAGATAATAATACAAGTTAGCGCATGAGCATATCATTGCGTGTATTTGATAGTTTCTTCTAAAGTGAACTGAAACTGAAACCTTTATCTTTATTGTTTCACATTTGTGAGAACGTATAAGGAAAGAAATGTATAGAGCACGTTGTGGAAAAAACGACAAGATAGAAAACGCTTTTATTGATTTCAGTAGCGCATAACTGGATTTTCGATTAGAATGTGAAACAACAGTATTTGTATTGGTCGTGTCTTGATCACATTCAAACAATATTCAACGTGAGGGGAAGATGAAATGGCCGTTTCAAGCTTTTCAAATCGTGCAAGACTGGCGGCGGGTGGGTGGGTTTTTCGACGATGGAAGCAAAGAAAAATATTAAAAAAATGTTGAAAATCCGGTTTTTAATGTCTTTCTTAATCTACACACATACAGAGACAAGTTGACGCATTGGTGGACCATCTTAAAAACCTACTGAATCATTCTGAATTGCTTCTACAGTCTAGCCGATTAATCGAACGATAAATAAAGATGTTAATTAAAAAATTCTATCGAGTTTGTTTAATTATACCAAAAAAAACCGTTTGATCTAGCGATATTTTAATATTTATAACAATTCTGGTAGAAGCTTGAGTGTGGGTCAAATTCAGTTCGCTTTTTTCCCAGGGAACAAGATGAGAGAACGCCGTACCCGCGCGCCTATTAGCTTTTATGCAAAATAATTGTGTCTGGACTATAACGAAATGTTTGGAAATTCAATGCATGTAAAACAGGCATGTTACCCGGTCGACACTAAGGAACGAACAAAGAAAATGTATTCATAGTGTAGCACAGACGGGAAGTCGTTACTAAGACGCATTGTCGTTCGCCGGGTAAACAGCACCCACGGGATACCTTAAGACATTTTCATTTTAGTTTTCTCTATATCTCACCCGAACGCAATATTCAACACTTGAAGTTTATAAAAAAGAGGATATATACGTACAAATATAGACATGATAACCTTCCATACCTATACAAATCGCAATTATTTCTAATCTTCCAAGAGTTACCCGTCGAAATCGATGAGAATCAACGAAAATACCAATAAGGGCTGTAAGGGTGTTTAATAAAACTTGAACGTACTCAAGGACTTAACCTTAGTGTTTGTAGTATCATTTTAATCAATTCGAAGACACTTGAAGCGATCCGGCCCGTTCTTTCCTCTATCTTTATATTTATCTAAAGTTGGCTTTTATTTAGCGCAAAGATAAGATGTAATGTCGTCGCCCAGCTTTAGCAAATGACTTTTCGTCTACTGTGCAGCCAGTGTGTTATCATTTTATCATCCACATTCTGGACTTTAATTCTACTTCGTTCCCTATTCTTCAGCCTGTTCCTATTCAGTTTGTGCAGCTTCGTGTATAATGTGTTGGTCCGTTCTTTTCTCTCTTTTTTTTTTAATCATTAAGTACGGGCCATTTACCGATAGCAATTTTGGCCCGAATAAAGGATTACAAACATATACCACTAGATTTCGGTCTTGTATCTTCGTTCTTTACGAGACTTTTGTTTGTCTTCTCTTTGTTTACCAAACTGGTAATCGTAGGAGAAAAGTTACTGACTTGAATAAGAAAGAAATACAACGGCAAGACGGAAAAAAAACTAGTATATAGGGGATGAGAAACTGTTAAAGCATCGCGGACAAGTTAACGAGTCTTGAAAGAGTTTCCGCCCCGTTCTCATAAACAACAACGAAGATAACAACGATTCACAAAGTCTTTAATGAGGAACGAAATAGTCGTGGATGGACATTTAACATTGGGTGGAGACATAAAGTCGACCATATCACTGAACTGTTGACAGATAATTTAACATCAGGGACACTTATAAATTATCATTGAGTTATTTTGAAGATTTGTCGACTTATTGTCGAAGTTTTCAAGTGAAAACTTGAAATGTTTATTAAAACTTTGATTAAACTCTTATTCTTATGTAGTTGCTGAGTTGCTGTTTAAATTGGTTGTATTAAAGAAAAACAAATTAATAAATAACTGACGCTATTATTTAGTTACAAGTGAGTTGATGGTCATTCTATTAATTTAATGACTAAAATAAATCATGAAACTTTTATAAACACAATATAAAAATGAATAAGACAACAATTGAAAATATGTAAGAGCTTTTATTGGCTTTTTCTATATTTGGCAGATGATTGCATAAAATAAAATGTAATAAAGTTTCTGTATTCTTCACCCGGATATACTCCGGGCAATTCTTTGTATTATGAGAATTGTTGAGAATTCACAAATTTGCGTTAATATTCCAGTGGAAGCCAAAAAACTTTAACACTTCAACATTCATTATATGGAAATGTAAGAAATAATCTACTTTAACACAAATATTTGGAGAATTGAAAATTTTCAAAAATTATCGGTTTGTTTATAAAGGGAAGCTAAAAGAAGAATTGTTTACTATTCTTTTGTGATCGTGAACATAAAAATTGAAAATTAATAGACGCTTTCTAAAACATTTATTTTATAAAAAATAGGCAGATGAAGTCAAATCTAACTTTTCAAACAATTTTACGAGCCTTAAGTACGAACATACAGTGACGACCAAAAAAAAAGGTACCACCTCTTGTGCGGTTGTGTAAAACAGGTTTATGACTTTTATGAGGGCGGTCGTTGCAATGTAACAGAATCCTAACAGGTCAGAATTTGTGAAAAAAGATATTCAAACAGAAGATGAAGGTGGGATTACTGATGCCATTTTGGGTTGTTGCCTGAATAGAAAAGATACTTTCTACAAATTTGTTATGGCTGAAATTCTTTAAAACACCTCCTACCTACCCTCACAAGAGAAACAGCCTGACTCACACTAACGAAAATATGCGAAATTCTTGCTCAAGACTCGGTCTCTTTTTTTTGATTGCCACTGTACAGCTAGGTGCATGGAAAACGACTTTTGAGCGAGAAATACCCGCTCTTTTAGTTGTGTAAACCAAGCTCTCTCTATCTTGAAGGAAAAAGGGTGGGACCATCTGACCTGCTAGACATTGTAGGCCTTATTTACACATATCGTCATCTTTTCCATGCACATAGCTGTACGCTGAGGAGCACATAATATAATATATAATAATATAACGCTTTTCGGTTTGTGTAAGTCAGGCTGCTTCTCTCGTGAGATTAAACAGATGGGTAAGTAGGAAGTGTTAAAACGAGTTTGCATCATACCAAATTCGTAGAAAGTATTTTTCGATTCAGGTAAATACCCAAAATGGCACCTTCATCTTCTGATTGAATATCCATCTTTTCAAATTCTAACCTGTGATAGTTTTGTTACATTGTCGCGTCCGCCCTTAAAAGCCGGTTTTACACAAACGCACAAAAGTGGTCTCGTTTATTAGCTCCTCACTGTATACTGGCGATTATAAAAAAGAGACCACTTCGCGTGCGGCTGTGTAAAACAGGCTCATGAGGGCGGTCGTCATAATGTACCAGAATCTTGACTCGTCTTAACCCTTCCTACCTGCTCACCTTCTTAAGGCGCAGTTACACGGTCTGTGGTGGTGTGTGGTTTGCCAAACCACAAAACTGGTCTGTGGTTCGTGTTGGTCTGTGAACTGTAGGTTTGTCGACATTATCGAAAATTTCAACGTCCCTATACAGACAGTTTAGTTCGATTCTTGAAATGGAAGCAAGACGACAAATTATGTTTCTTCAAATTCCTCGATAAATTATTGAGGGAAACAGAATCTCATCGCATTAAAATTTAAAATTTTTAATTATGATCAAATTTGTAAAAATCGTAATTATTCACAATAATTTAACAGACAGAGATCATAATTAATTAATTAATTAAGTCTTGATTTGTGAAATAATTGAAAATATCCCCATAGACCAGCCTAGACCATTACAGACCAACCCGGACCATCACAGACCAACACAAACCATCACGAACCAGTCCAGACCGCTCCTTTGTTCCGCAACATTTTACCGACAATCGATGGATAGTCCGAACCAGTTCTGCCAAACCACGGACCAAGGCAAACCAGCTATGTTACATGGTCTGTGGTTCGTGGTTTGTCCGACCAGTTCTCCCAAACCACAGACCGTGAAACTGTCGTTTTATCCTTACGAGAGAAACAGCCTGATTCACGCGAATGAAAATATGTGAAATTCTCGCTCAAGACTCAGTCTTTTTTTTGTTCGCTAGTGTACAGTCGAGTGCGTAAAAATTTTAATGACTCTTACCTGATCAGCTATGGGGGTGTGGGGTTTTCTTATTTTAGGTACAGGCGAGTGTATAAAATAAAATAACATAAAATAAAATTCTTGAGCCAGAAATATCCGTTCTTTTAGTTGTGTAAATGCATAACAAGCGTTCTCCATCTTGAAGGGAAGAGGGTGAATTCATGGGAATTGTTACGAGCAACTTATCATAGGCTTTTTCTAACTTAGATAATAAGTAAGCCACTTTATTTCAACAATAATAGAAGAATAAAAAAACAAAATAAGTGTTTATTATAAACAATAAATAATAAAAACAATACTTTTTTACTTTTTGTCTGGTGCTCTGTAAATAAACAAGATAACACCCTTATTCCCGCCTACTGTTTTTGGTTGAATATCTTTCTTTCCAAATCTGACCTGCTAGACGCCTTGAGGACCTCCCTCGGGAGCCTGACTCACACAGCCTCACAACTATTGTCACCTTTCTTATGCACCCGATTGTATATCAATAATCCTCCAATGTTACCATCATTTTCATATAAATATGACCGAATCTTGAGCGAGAAATATCATGTTTTCCGGTTCGTGTATTATATTATCACAGCCGCACTTAAAAGCCGGTCTTACACAGCCCCTACAAAAGGCGGTCTCTTTTTTGTGACCGTCACTGTACAGTTAAGTGCAGGAAAAAGTTGACAATAGCTATGAGACTGTGTAAGTCAGGCTACCGTAGGAAGTTCTCACAGAGTCTTGCAGGTGGTCAGAGTTGGCCAATAAAGATATTCAACCAATAATATTAGGCATCAATAAGGGTGTTACCTTGATTATTTACAGAGCCTTACATGATCCCACTGTCTTTTTTCAAGATGGAGGAAGCTTGACGTACACAAGTAAAAGAACTAGTTCAAGAGTTGTCACTTTTTCCATGCACCTAGCTGTACTTAATTATTTTAATTTTTATTGAAAAAGATAAATTGCAATTAGGATAGGAGGGTGGTTTTACGAATTTGGTGTGGTGGAAACTCGTTCTAACTCCTCTTATCTACCCACGTTTTTAGTTTCATAACAACCTGATTTACACGAATCGAAACGTAATATTTCTCATTCAAGACTCGGCCACTTTCTTGTGATATTGATAGTATACGTCCAATGTCTTGAAATCGTTTTTCCCCCTACTTTTGCTATCTTACAAATCTTTCTAATATTATTCGAATCGTTCGTCATGTAATATGAAACACCTTTATAAGTATTCGGTATAACATAACGGAAGAGTTGTTGATTCCATTTCAAGATAGTACAAAGTTTTTCTTTCCACCGTAACTATGCAAATAATCGTTTAATTAGATTCATTATAAAGTTTTAATTAATATTGTTTGAATATCTCTTCTGTAAAAACTTTAATTTTCATTTTGTTTCTAATGAATCAAAATTCAAATGGGGGAACAGTAAATTTAGAACAAAATTTTATTGCTCTCAGAATTTGAAAACTAATCCCCGAAATTATCGATCATTGCTTAAGGGCAGTTTTATTTTAAGGATTCGATGACAAAAAAGCCTGGCTGATCTTGATGTCCACACAAATCTCGCTTAAATTCCCGAATGTGGCAGGATTTTGAGTTTGAGTTGGAGATTTTGTCACTTTGTTGCTGTCTAAGCAATTGTTGAATTCATCGAAAAAAGAACGAAATTTGAAGCTATTTTTTTCGGTAATAGTATATTATCTAACGACGCTATAATGAGTGCTATTATTACCGAGAATGAAGGTTACTACGGAGTGAACGAGAGCTGTAATCATTTGAGGTAATAATAGCACACATTATAGCGAGTTGTATACTACACTTTATCTACGACTTATTTCCAAGTGTTTAGGTACTGGTGGTGTACAAGAATATTTACCTTCTTTATCATTTTCGA
>JAZBGW010002215.1:0-12268 GCA_037464815.1 Mylabris variabilis | reverse complement strand
TTTGGAAGTTGGTCAAACAACGCTCGTTTTAGACAATGTTACATACGTAAAACGTTTAAGAATGACTCGAAGATTCTCCCGATATTGATTTTTTTCGTTTTTTCCCAATGCATTCTGGAACAGGTAGAAATATTTCCCATTTTTAGTAAAATCCAATGGAGTAAAACGAAAAAAAATCAATGTCGTGAGGGTCTTCGATTCATTCTAACAATTAGTAATTTTCCGTATTTAGCTTGTTTTTGAAAATCGTAGTCTTGCCCAAAACAAGCGTTTCTGACCAGCTTCTAAATGAGCTACGAGGTTCTAATTGTGCTAAAATGATCCCCAAGAACTCCCTTACGAATATTTGAGATATTTTTCGAATCGCTCGTCAACGAATAGGAGTTTCATGGTATCGACCACATTTAGATCCGATACCCTGTAGAGAAAAATAAAGTCTTGATCGCGTTTATTTCTGATTTTTTTTTGTTGGTAGATCTCAAATAACCAGGATTGTAAAGATCAAGAAAATGACATTTGCCCTGTATTCGAGGTCCATTTCGTTTTACTATTTGCACGATCACTATATCACTTTAGATCATTGTTGTTTATCTCAAGATCCCTGAAACGATTTATAGACCAATCGACTGTCGATCGAATGGATTGCTGGATAATGTAATAGTTATGAAAGGGATGAAATATTTATGACTGCTTCTCACCTATCAATTTCACCATCTATTTTTATATACCGGTTTTATATCCGTTAAAGCACGAAATTGACACAATTTTTATCACACAACCAAAAAGATGGATAAAACTAGAGGAAAAAAAGAATTGTAAATTTATTAGTTTTACGTGTTGGAAACATACGAACATTGACACTAAATTAAACAATATTAAACACTAATTGAAATGCATTTGAATGTAGTTAAAACTATTAGATACTAAACACATAATGAGATTTCATTAACAAAATTATCCCACGATTAAGAAACAAACGTATTTCCCACGACAGTAACGCTCAAACTGAATGAGCTTTACAAACAATATCCCACTCAAAGACAAGAAGAAGACATCGATAAACTATGCAAATACACAATAAAATAAATTAGAAATAACCAATACGTGGATTGTTTATTAATGTGTTGTAAGTATTGTTGAAAGTCACCAATAATTTAGATCATTTCTATGAATGCAAATATGAATGATCGACAAGAATTCTTATACTGTAATCCAATAAATTCAGTGCCAACCGACCATGATGCTCGGTTTATATCAAAAGGAGGGCCTGTTTGATATTCAGCAAACGATTTTGCTCGCCGTCATTTCTCTTATGTCTCTCTGGAAGTTCTCCACTACCCTTTAAAATTTAGATCGTCGTCTCTACGACGAAGAAGTCTCACTTATATTACCAACAACAAATTTTAATAACAACTAAAAATTTCAAGTGTGTACCTCGATCCAACGATAATCCCTCTAATATCCTTACATGATATGAATTGGGAAACTATACAGGTGTAGATTTATTGTTTATTTTGACTGGATATATATCTTTCTCTCACACACGTTTACTAACAAAAATTTTGAATAATTCATTACATAACAAAATTGACGTAAGTTGTTATTTTCAATGTTCAATAACACAATTCTATTTGAGTATATATCGTACATTAAAATAATGCATTGAATTGGAAAAAGTACTATATCACAAGTGGACCAATTCAGCTGTCGACAAGCAAGAGAAATGTTCACCTTAATTTTCTGTTGGACAAAA
This sequence comes from Mylabris variabilis, assembly GCA_037464815.1. NCBI lineage: Eukaryota > Metazoa > Arthropoda > Insecta > Coleoptera > Meloidae > Mylabris > Mylabris variabilis. Next base: position 10,515 of record JAZBGW010002215.1, on the reverse strand, counting down.
CGTTGCCTGATTTAAGAGTATCAAAGTTCAACCACCATCCATAGACCTGGATCTGATTCGTACATATAAACGGGTAATTTAATTCCATCGAAATTAAATACAAAACGTTTAATCGTACTATATTACTGCTGTATCATCTATACTGAAAAATAACAAACGAGTTTTACAACTAAACCAGGTTTGAAATAGTCGAAAAACATTAAAATTTGTTGAAACAGTAAATTCCAGAAAGGCGTTGGCATATTTCGTAAGTTCCTTAATGTTACTAGGAAGTAGCGCAACATTTTGATGGAATGCGCTCAGACGATGGCATTCTTGGGTTCCTGCTGTTGTTAGTTGTTACTGTTACTATGTCCTGGGATTCAAACTAGACAACATTATTATATCTTTGTTGTGCAATGTTGAATTCACGAATGCTTCTTAACTTAAATTATAACCCTACAGGGTTATTCACGTCAGATGAAATTTTCTAATAGCACGACTACCATTATGTGACGAGTAATTCGAAAAATATTTCAAGGATTTGTAGAGGGATCCCCAGAGAATATTTAAGCAAAAGTAGAGTCTCGTAGCTCATTTGTAAGTTGATCAAAAACGCTTTATTCTAACAATGTCGCGATTTCCAAAAACCAATTACACGCATAAACCGACTAAGAATGGCTCATAGACCATCATAAATGATCTTTCTCGTTTTAGAAAAATTGTGAAAAAACCGTGGTAGAGATCGATCGTTACAAAAATGAATAAGTCTAGTGAGTCACCTTCTCTAATGTTTAGGTACTATTTGTAACTTGATAGGGTGAGATTGTTTATGCTAATTCAGTGTTCATTGATCTTATTTTGATTTTCTTTAATGTAAAAATAATAAAAGTCACGTACTCCTTATTTGTTTGTAAAGTATCCAATGTCAAGGATTTTCTTCCGAAAAAACAAACATGGAATTAACATAAACAATCTTACTCTACCAAGTTAAAAATAACGAACAACAATGAAGGTTGCGAACACTAGATTCGTTCATTTTTTTAACGATCGATCTCTACCACTGTTTTTTTTCATTTTCTGCCAGTTACAGATGCGCAAAACAGGAAAAATTAATTTTAAGAATGTGGTAAGGGATAAGTTAGAATTAATTATAACTCTACAGGGTTATTCACGACGGATGACTACCATTATGTGACGAGTAATTCGAAAAATATTTCAAGGATTTGTAGAGGGATCCCCAGAGAATATTTAAGAAAAATTAGAGCTTCGTAGCTCATTAGAAAGTTGGTCAAAAAACGCTTTATTCTAACAATGTCGCGATTTTCGCCAACCAACTACACGCATAAACCGACTAAGAATGGCTCGTAGACCATCATAATTGATCTTTCTCGTTTTAGAAGAATTGGAGAAAAACCGTGGTGGAGATCGATCGTTGCAAAAATGAATAAGTCTAGTGAGTCACCTTTTCTGATGTTTACTATTGGTAACTGAATAGGGTAAGAATGTTTATGCTTCAATGTTCATTGCTCTTATTTTGATTTTCTTTAATGTAAAAATAATAAAAGTCACGTACTCCTTATTTGTATCTAAAGCATCCAACGTCAAGGATTTTCTTCCGAAAAAACAAACAGGGAGTTAACATAAACAATCTTATCCTGTCAAGTTAAAAATAGTGAACAATGAACAACAAAAAAGGTTACTAAACACTAGATTCGTTCATTTTTTTTTAAAGATCGATCTCTACCATTGTTTTTTTTTTCATTTTTTGCTGGTTACAGATGCGAAAAACAGGAAAAATTAATTTTAAGGTTGTTAAAAAAGTGGTAGGGAATTTCTTCCTATAATACACGCCATACCGCATCCATTGCCAACTTTAGATAAAAAAATTATGCAATTAAATCTTGGGAAACTACTTTTTTTCTGTTAAAATAATACCGGGTGAGTCACCTAAAACGAAAAGTTCCTAAGGCAACTCCCATTATTTACCGAGCGATTCGAAAATTATTTCAAGGATTTGTAGGGTGATACCTGGATATCATTTTAGCAAAATTAGAACCTCGTAGCTCAGTTAGAAGTTCGTCAAAAAATGCTCGTTCTGGACAAGGTCGCCATTTTTAAAAACGAACTAAACACTCAAAACGGCTTTTAGAATGACTCTAGGATTCTCCCAACATTAATTATTTTCGTATTTCTCCATTTTATTCTAGAACAGGTGGAAATAGTTCGTATATTTTCTAGAATGCAATAAAGAAAAACGAAAAAAATTAATGTTAGGAGATTTCTCGAGTCATTCTAATCCGTTCTGCGTGTTTAATTCGTTTTTGAAAATCGAAACATCGTCAGAAACGAGTGTTTTTTGACCAACTTCTAAATGAGCTACGAGGTTCTAATTGTGCTAAAATGATTTCTAGATATCACCCTACAAATCGTTTAAATATTTTTCGAATCACTCGCCAAATAATGGGAGTTACCATAAGAACTTCGTTTTAGGTGACTTACCCTGTATAATTTTCCATAAATATATTATAAATTTCCAAGAATTTTAATAACTTAGAACGTTTTTAAAAGCATTTAATAGAAGTTACAATTTGACGTAAAAGCTAAGTTTTGATAGTGAAGTGTATAGGGGAATTTTCAATTATAACCAAAAAAGTATTTAGTGTTCTGTTTGTTGTGTTTTTGCTTAATTTTATTAAACAAATTCGTGTTATTTAATGACAGGTTTTTCAAAATTCGATGGTTTATTATTTAAATAATAATGAGAGTCCTGTGAAAATTTAAAGTCGATCCGGTTCTTAATTTTTAAGTAAAATAATGTTAAAATTACGGTTTCATGATAGGCGATTCTCCTTGTACAGTGACGATTAAAAAAAAGAGACCACCTCTTGTGCGGCTGTGTAAAACAGGCTAATGGTCGTTACAATGTAACAGAATCTTAACAGGTCAGAATTTGGGAAGAAAGATATTCAATCAGAAAATAAAGGTGCCATTTTGTGTATTTACCTGAATAGAAAAGACTTTCTACAAATTTTTTATGGGTGAAATTTTTTACAATACCTCCCATCTACCCACATTCTTACCCTCACGAGAGAAACAACCTGACTCACACTAACGAAAATATGCGAAATTCTCGCTCAGGACTCGGTCTCTTTTTTTTTGATCGCCACTGTACATTTAACATTGAAGTTTTCAAAAAAGAAATTCGAGTTGATGATAGGCTTTCCAAAATTTTACAATTTATTATCTAAAAAATAAGGAGTCTTAGTTTTTGAGTAAAAAAAATTAAAAATCATAGGGCGATGTTGCCAAGCCTTATATGCCTAACTAAAATTTTTATAAATTTGTTACTATTTGTCAACATAAAAAGTTAATTATCTTAGAAACTAAAAATATAATTGTTTTGAAATTTGGCATAGGTATTTACAAGACTTTGATAATTGACATGATAATTTTTTGTAAAACTGTCATATCTGGTTGTTGAGATATACATTTTGATATCAATTTGGTTACTATCGAGTCAATTTAACGCCATGTAATCACCACTCTTGAAGCCGTAACTTTAACATTTTTTTTACTCAAAAACTAAGAACAAGATCAATTTCAAATTTTGACCGAACCTTCGTTCTTATTTAATTAATGGACTGTAAAATTTTAAAAGACCTGTCATTAAATCGAATTTTCTTCTTAACAACCTTAAATGGTCTTAATCGGTTTAGGCGTGTAGTTGGCTGGCGAAAATCGCAACATTTTCGAAGCAGTGGTTTTTGACTAATTTCCAAAGCTACAGGGCTGTAATTTCGTAAAAATATTCTCTAATGACGCCCTACAAGAAGAACTTTTCGCCTGACATGAATAACCCTGTATAGTGTATACTACTATACGTTTTTAGCCCTGTTTCGTCCTAGAAAAATTAAACAACAGAAACCACTCTAGAAAATTATAAAAACCCGTCCATTTAACACCCTTATCTATACACCTACATTTAAGTTTCAACGTGACAAAAGAAGAAATTTGGAAATTTGTCTTATATATTTTTTTTTTATTTGTTTCGCCGACAGAAAACGTCGACATTATTGTGAAATATTTATATTTATTTGACCGAATTTGTTAAGAATGTATCGATATATCTCTATTAGATTGTTAAATTGTCCATAGTATGTCGTGTAGCAATCAAACATTAAGTATTCAAGCTAGACCACGCGGGGCATTTATCACGGCACTACCCTGATGTGTCTATGTGCACGCCATCCAACTATCCAGCGACTCCACCATTTCTCTTCATCAATGTCTTCGTCGACTGCGTGATCGTACTATGTCCTTATTGGTTTCCTTGGCTACAAATTCTAAATTGGAAAATATCACGGCCCAAAAAACCGGCAATTCTTCACCAAGAAAATTCATCATGGGCACTGAATTTCTATTTTTCAGAACGAAGTACCGAATTGGTATCATATTCAACGTTTAAATGAAATTATACAGCAGACTAGACATTTCCTTTACAATAGGAAGTAAAACCTAGTGAATGTTTACAGTTTGGTGTGATTAAAATATCTCGAAAAACAATAGTTGGGATTTTCTTTGGTAAATTTGTGGAAATTTCAGAAAACAAACACAAATATAGGTGTATTTAATATAAATAAATTTCCAACAAATATTAATAATTTGAACTGAAAAACTCATTACGAAATTTAGTTGAATTTACGACATTGTCAAAACTAATATCCTTGTATTAATGAAGAACAAATTGACATTTTTCAGGGTGCGTGATCATTACGTATGCAAAGTCACGCTCAGTGGTGGTAGTTCGGCTTGAAGGGGGATGAGTTGGTTGTGTTTTAGGTAGAATAGTGAAGAGTGAAGAGACCTGTACACGTATAGCTGGGTGTATGCGTGAGCAACATTCTCAAAATTCATCGACCATCTCAGAAACTATGATGAATATGCATATTATTGTCGTCCATATCGAGCCAAACCCTCACAACTATTCCAATAAATTCCACAAAATTTACGAATCTCAAATACGATATTATCCAAAATTAAACACACAGGTGGTAGTAACTTTCACGCTACATATAAATGTATAAATTAATTAAAACATTGATTGGATTGTTTGCTTTTATAGGGTGTGTGTAAATTGGATTTTTTTTAAAGAAACCAGGCACAATCGAGTCTTGTATTTAGCGAAACAAAGGAGGATGTGCTCTATCAAATTGGATGCAGGTTGTAATAATCCAGAAGGATTAAACTCTGAAACGAACGTTTACGAATTTAGTTGGGGCGTGAGTGTGTGTGCAAGAGAGAGATTGAGAGAGGGTGGGCGATCCACCACCGCCGCCGCCGCCACCACCACCACCACCACCGCACGGTATCCCTTCAGTGTATAGGGGTAGATTTGCGGTGTGAGGCAATCAGCCGCCTGACAGCGATGAAGGATGGTGCTACCAGGTGTTGCATGCATGCTCATGCGTTTTCCGAAACGTGGCCATATTTTTAGGCGTTCACTGTTCTATGTGTATGTGTGTGTGTGCGACTCGATATAACACAACACCAACTATACAAATACAAAATTCGTGTATAGAAGTTATTTATCTGTTAGAATAGAAACTTTAAAAGACGTTTCAATCAAAATTAGAATTATTTTTAAGTTTCTTTTTTTTTAGAAAGGCGAATCAACTTTAAAAGCGTATTTATACACGTCTAATTTCGAATTAATATATATTAGAATATAAAAAGAGATGGTATGATATTTGTGTGTCGCTACTTAAATCGGAATAGAGCGTACTTCATTGGTATGCATTGAGGATTTATACAGGCATGAAGCCAAAAACATTCATCAAGGTGGATTTAACTGAAACTGTGATTCATTGCAGCTCTAATATATGTTCGGCTTCAGCAGTTGTAGTAGTATTGGAGATGGTAGTGGTGGGTAATAGCAATATGCAACTAGCTGAAAAATATTATTTAAGTTGAGCTGATTGCTTTTTCTCCACAGATACTATCTTATAGAAAACAATTATAATTATATAATTCGTTAGGAGATTTGAAAACTATTTCAAGAATTTGTAGGAGGATACCTGGAGATCATTTTAGCAAAATTTGAACCTCGCAGCTCATTTAGAAGTTAGTCAAAAAACGATCGATTTTCAAAAACAAGATAAACACGTTAAACAAACAAGAATGACCCGGAGACAGTTCCAACATTGATTTGTTTCGTTTTTCTCCAATAAATTCTAGAAAAAGTACAAGTTGCAGAATAAAATGAAAAAAAAACGAAACAAAAATCAATGTCGGGAGGATCCTCGAGTTATTCTAATTTAACGGGCGAAACTCGTTTTTGAAAATCATGACATCGTCAAAAGCAAGTGTTTTTTAACTGAATTCAAAACGATCTACGAGGTTCTAATTTTGTTAAGATGATCCCCAGGTACCTCTACATACTTTGATATACAGGATATCGGATCTAAATATGGTCGATTCTATAAAACTCCTATTCGTTGACGAGCGATTCGAAAAATATCTCAAGTATTTGTAAGGGGGTTCTTGGGGATCATCATTATCACAATTCGAACCTCCGTAGCTTATTCGGAAGTTGGTCAAAAACGTTCGTTTTGGGCAAGACTACAATTTTCAAAAACGAACTAAATACGTACAACTACTGTAAGAATGAGTTGAAAATCCTCTATTAATTGATTTTTTTCGTTTTACTCCATTGCATTCTAAGTAAAATACGAAATATTTCTATCTGTTTCAGAATGCATTGGAAAAAAAAAGAAAAATATTAATTTCCGGAGAATCTTCGAGTCATTCTTAGACGTTTTACGTGTATGACAAGTTTTTGAAAAACGTTACATTGTCTAAAATGAGCGTTTTCCGACCAATTTGGAACTAAGCTACGGGGCTCTAATTTTGCTAAAATGGTCTCCAGGACCCTCCTATAAATTCTTAAGATATTATTCGAATCGCTCATCAACTAATAGGAGTTTCATAGAATCGACCATATTTATATTTGACAGACGTAGTAGACAAATAATTGTACTGTATATACCAGTGATTCCCAAAGTGTGCGCCGCGGCCCCCCGGGGCGCCGCAGTGCAGTTATAAAGGCGCCGCAAAATATTCAATTAAGCAATTCGGCAATTTTCTTGGAATTTTAAATTCTTAAATTTTTGCGCCATTAAAACTCCAAGAACTTTCGGGTCTTGCATTTTCTTTCCAAAAAATCTCATGTATTAAGGGCGCCGGAGAAAAACTCCGATTATTTAGGAAGCCGCAAACTGAAAAAGATTGGGAACCTCTGGTATACACAATATAACAAAGTTAGGTCGACGAAGTCTAACTTTACACAATTTTTCTGCTATATATCTTTTTTCTACAGGTAGTCTTATTTTTCTTGCAATTAAATTAGGGGTGAATTTTACGGTAACACTTAGTTTACCAATGGTACTCCCCTATTTTAATTTTCGATATTGTTTAAGAACTACGGTAGAAAAACTTTCGAAAAAAATGAATTTCTTGCTTAATTTGATGCTTATACAAGAATTTGTAGTCTATTACGTCTAACTATAGAGCGGGAAAGGATAAGAAAGAACCTAATAAAAAGCGCCCTTATACAGAGAAAAAATCACACTATATCTAGCAAAATTAGAAGCTGGTAGCTCATTCGGAGGTTGATCAAAATACGCTCAATTTCAGTAAAATCACAATTTTCAAAAACGAGATAAACACGCAAAACGGCTAAGAATGACTCGAAGACCCTCTTAACATTGATGTTTTTCGTTTTAATTCACTGCATTATACGAAAAATGGGAAATATTTACATCTTTTCCAGAATGCAGTGGAAAAAAACGATGTTGGGAGGATCTTCGAGTCCCTGTAAGTCATTTTAAGTGTCTAGCGAATTTTTGGAAATCCTGATATCTTCAGAAATGAGCGTTTTTGACCGACTTTCAAATGAGCTACGAGATTCTAATTTTGCTAAAATTCTCTCTAGAAACTTCTATAAATTTTTGAAATATTTTTCAAATCGCACATCAACTAATAGAAGCTTCATAGAATCGACCATATTTAGATCCGACACCTGTATTTAGAGCAGCAGCCCTCTATGAGACAATTTTTTTTTAAGAATAAACAAATTCAAGGTTGGATTACATAAAATTACAAGTTCAGAATATGACTTTTATTAAAATAAATTACAGTCACACAGAGACGACAGAATAGTGGAGGAAAGAGAGCATATATTACATGGAAAATTAAAATTTGAGCAACAAATAAGCAACAAAATGTCTATATATTAAAATTAATAATAATAATAATAAACGAAATAATCGTAATAATAATCGTATTGATAATAATAGTAATAATAATGATAATAATAATGGAAAACAAACAATATTCTAGACGAATAGTATACATCTTATCCTTATATCCTAGATGAATTTTACAGCGTTCTATGTACAAAGTTTTGAAATTGAAAAGGGTAGAGAGACAGAGGGGACAGGGGGAGAAATAGTATAGATATAAATGAATTTTAGCCCAAACACACTGGCTTTGTGCAAAATTGCAAGGTACAGAGTTCCTCTGTAAAAGTCTATCAATCTAATTAATTACGTATACATTTCTTGTACTTTCGTTATAAATTATATAAAATAATTCCCCAAAAACAAAAAAAAAACAAATCTGCACATATACTAAAGCTACTTTTATAATTTTATTTTTTAAGGTACAATACGCACAAATGCATAAATTCTTAAAGAGGTTCTTCTATTAATATTTTTTCTGTCAATATTTACAATTATATTACAAATAAAGACCATTTTAATTTTTTCTTTTAAATTAGTACAAGCGGTGCTCTAATTAACACAAATTTCGAAAATAAAACGAATTTATTTACATTGAATTTCGATCATTGTTTCGTTATTCCAATGTGACTGGGCATATAAATAAGTCATCATACTATTCCACAACAACATCGATAAATTGCATTAGAGCCATTCGATAAATTTAAGTATTTTTTGTCAAACAATCATCTAACTCTTGAGCGTTTATAAAATCGAAAAAAAATCGGAGATCGTTGATTTTACGATTACAAATTAAACAAAACAGGTCATAACTGAATGGACTTTTATTTAATTTACTAAACGAGATCACAAAAATATTGTTATACGATTTCTATTTTAAATTTATAATGCATTATTTGTAATATTTTTGTGATCGTTATGAGACCACTGAAACTAATTTATTTACAGGAATTGAACATTTATAATTATGAATTAATAAAAAAAAATAAAGAAAAATATACTCAGTCACTTATATTTTCTATATAATTTAGATCTTACATCTACTAGGATTACAATTTACGTATATCGTTAACCTTTTTTTCTTCTCTCTCTTGTCTGAATTATGGCACATAAAACCAATTACGTATTTGCGGAATTACTATCATAATCCATAATTTTTTCCCCTTTCTTGTATTCTTCGTTGATATTTAACAACGAGATAATTTCCATATATTCCTTTTACCACTAGTAGAACAAACAGCACATTTTCAAAGGAGGAAATGTATATGTGTATATAAACATTAATTACTTTGGATTAATTAATAATTAAATTACTTGACACTAGCACTAGAATATACAAAATGTTCATACGATGGGGGCATTTATCTGTGTTTATTTAAATATTTTGTATGTTTTGTCCATTTTGGCGCAGTCAAATTGTGACACACACACGCACACAAAAAGAGAGAGAAAGAGTGGAAAACTCCCCCAATTTACTAGAAGTAGTCGTAGTAGTAGTAGTGATGTTGTCTCCCCGGGTAGAGGCTGGCGACACACAACTTCCTGGTCAACACAAAGGCCTGAGGCATTGCCATGTCAGGACTCTGTAATAATTCCAATAGTTAATTTCGTTATATAGCCAATTCAAGAATTATTAAACTATTAATTCTATCATGCAAATTTGTAATAAAAAAGAAATTAGAAGGATAGCAGAAGTTAGACTAAGCAAGCCTCAAGCTTTTGAAGGACAATCGATTTGCGTCCAAACCAGGGCCTCGAACCGTTATTTTTTCTGTTCCGGTTCAAATAAAATAGATATTATCGGTTCGGTTCCGGTTTTCGATCCTGCAAAAATTATGCTGCTTTTTCGGTTTTCGGTTCAGCTCCAAGTGATTAATTTTCAAATTTTCGAAAGTCACCCTAAAATGTACAGTGGCGATCAAAAAAGAGCGAATTTTGAGCGATAATTCTGTTACATTGTGTCTACCGCCCTCATAAGCCTGTTTTACTCAGCCGCACAGGAGGTGGTCTCTTTTTTTTTGATCGCCACTGTACAACTCCTAAGAACTATTTACATTGTAGCTATTTAAATTACAGAAGAATCCCCAAATAGGCAATTTTTATTTTGTAATTTTCTATTAGTTCAAGAAGTTGCATGGTGTTAAGTTTTACCATGGGGTAAAAAATCGCAAAAAAAAACAAAAAGGCATATATTCCTCTATAAGTTTAACCACCAACAAGGGATGAAAACGCGTTT
>JAZBGW010002213.1:0-12274 GCA_037464815.1 Mylabris variabilis | reverse complement strand
ATTGAAATTCGTGTGTATTAAAATAGAATTTTATGTTGTTCGATAATTGTTCAAATTTCAGCCGAACAGAATGCTGATGTAACAATTAAACAATTATTACAATTATCGCGAGAACCTTTGGCGCAATTATTAGAGCAAGAGAAGAATGAAGAGGAGCGTTTAATTGCCGCAGCATGTAAATATAATGAAGCATTACGTACCAATGAAATTCTAAAAGACATGCAAGATATTCTACAACAAGAGACAAGTAAATTTCAACGTTTACACGAGGATCGTATGGAGATTTCGCGTAGTATTCTAGAACAGTACAATAATCATTTAATTATTTTAAAAGTAAAAATAATTTACTGTTAAAATATTTTTTTATAGGGAGATGGAATCAGATAGTCGTTTATCTGTAATTCTACATGATCAAGATTTACATAAAGCTGAAATGGTGTCGAAATTATTATTAGATAGCGATTTACAGAAAGCAGCCGTTTGTACGTTATTAGAGAGGGGTGATGCTCGTAGTTGGGGTTTAATACAGCAAGTACGTCTAGTTGAAAGTCAATTAGCTGCATTAACACACATTGAAATTGATCGAAAGAAATTAGAAATTGATCAACATCTGGTAAAAATTTTATTGCATTATTATTATTATCAATAATATCACAATTATTATTATCAATAGATTGATTTAGAAGATAAACGAATTCATTTATCGATGTTGTTGATGGATTTGTTACAACAACAACGTGACCGACGTGCACAATTATTATCAACATTACAACGTGTTGAAGAAAATAATGATATAGTTGATGATTTCTGGTTAAGACAATACCAACAACTATTGGATAAGTATGTAATTCAATTTAATTGATAATCCCTAAATAATTTCTATATTTATTCAAATAGATTACCAGAAGGTTTATCAGAAGCTCAAAAGAATATCGATCCAGCTTTAGCACAAGCTTTACTTGTTAATGGTGTTATTAATTGTTTACCATTTTTAGCAAAACTAACACAATCTCAATGTAATCGAATTTGTTTACGTTAATTAACCAATTATGTATAATGTTTAATAATTATAGGTGATATAGGGGATATAACCGAAAACGATCTACTTAAGGCTGGTGTAACAAATCGTCTTGATCGTTTACATATACTCGATGCATTCCAAATGTATAAAAAGGAGAAATCGTTACAAATGCCTTATGCACCGTCAGCACCTGTGATACCGCTAGAGGAGGCCAGTGCGCCTCCACCCGAACAACAGACCATGATAACGACCAGTGAATGCGTTATTTGTTTAGATAATCAGGTAATTTATTATCAATTATTTGATAAATTATTGTATTGTTTATTGTTGTTAGTGCGAAATCATTTATGTGCCATGCGGACATCTCTGCTGTTGTCCGATTTGTTCAACAAGTGTCAATGAATGTCCATTGTGTCGAAGCAATATTGAGCATAAAATTCGAGTGGTTGCTGCGTAATTTTTTAATAATAATATTAACTGCCGTTATTGTCGATATTGTTGAAAATTTTGCAAAGTTTAGCTTTTTCTATTCTTGATTTGTTTTGGATTCTCATAACCAAAAAGAAGGCGTTTATTAGCACAAATTGTGTGTGGCCTTAACTTTCAATATTCAATATATACGCACACAATATTCTAGTCGTAATTATTTGAATATTTTTAATAAAACTCATTGTTTATTATAATTATGGTATAATTAATAAACATATTGATATTGTATAACAATAGAAATCTATTCATTATCATCGTCGTCGACCGGTTCATCTTCAACCATCTCGACATCCTCTTCCTCTTCTTCTACAACAGCCTTCTTCTTTTCCGTTTTTTTCTGTTTAGACGCCTTAAAATCTGTCGTCAAAAAGTAAAATTAAATACAAAAACTGTACCATATTCTAAAACGACAAACCTTTGAGGAAATTTTGTAATGGTTCCACGAATTCTTCAAATTCTAACTCTTCTAATGCTGTTATAATATCTTGTCCAGTTAATGTTTTTCGTTCGTTTTTCTGTGCTTCTTTTGTAGCCTGTGATGTTAAATATAAAACAAACACGGATGCAGCTTTCGATAAGGCACAACGTGCATCCTTACCAACAATAACATTATCAGGAATTGCATCTTTGATAATCTTTAATACTGTGGCATTTGGTAAATTTAAATCCTCTAATTTCTCTGCCATTATGTTAAATTAATCAACAAAAACGAAATTAATCCACAATTGATAAAATCAACATAGTGATAAAAAACCGCCGAATTTTACAAGCAACCTAACTTCAATTGACAAACATGTCAACCAACTGTAACATATCGAAAGTACTACTATCGTGTCAATTGATTTTAGGAATATCGCCCTAAAAGAAATATCACAGGATTTTTTGATATAATTTATTGTTAAATCCAAATCGAGACAAAAATAACGTTTCTTTTTAATTATGTTATTTAATAATTTAATAATTCGGCAGCGATTAGATTCCTGTATTTAGCAATCTGTCAAAAAATTTGGCAACTGCCTAGTGACATGTCGTGTCAACTTGACAGATTGGTTTAAGAATAAACATTTAAAATCGAGCAATATTTCGCAAATTGCGTACAAAATTAAAATTGTTTGTGTAATTAATGCGCTTTATAAACAGTTCAAATTGATTAAGTGTTTGTTTTCGATTAATAAATAAATATAGACAACTCAGCAATATTGATAGGTGTTCGTTCAATATTCAAAACTTCTACACGTCACTAACGATGATCCCTTCGTTGAACAAATCGAAGGGCTTCTTGAATTGACCTTAAAAACATTAAAATTATCAGTTTTCCCTTTGTGTGCGGTGTGCCAACGATGCATCAATCGAATACGAAAACCAAAGAAATGTTTATATTGAGGGCATTAGAGAAAATTCTAAATGATAAGGAGATCAGACGATCCTATCATTCACAATTGAAACGTGCTTGTGAAGCGGCTTTAGGTAATTATTCTCTCTTATCTTTTGATCGGTAAACATAATGATTATATAATTGTAGAGGATATTAAGAAAGAATTGCAAGATAGTGGTGGTGGTAATAATAGTAATGATGATGGTGAAAAGATCTCCCATGCTTTACCAATACCGAAAAGTGGACAAGTTAATGCTCTAACAACTGAAAAATATTTTCTACCATTTGAATTAGCATGTCAAAGTAAATCCGCACGTATTGTTGTAACAGCATTGGATTGTTTACAAAAATTAATTGCTTACGGTCATTTAACGGCGAACGTACCGGACTCAACAACACCAGGCAAATTGCTAATCGATCGTATTGTTGAAACTATATGTGCTTGTTTTACCGGACCTCAAACCGATGAAGGTATTTTTAAATTTATAATTATCATTTTTGTAATAATTATAATTTTGTAAATAGGTGTTCAATTGCAAATAATTAAAGCTCTACTAACTGTTGTAACAAGTCAACATGTTGAAGTACACGAAGGTACAATATTATTAGCTGTACGTACTTGTTATAATATTTTCTTAGCTAGTAAGAATTTAATAAATCAAACAACAGCAATTGCAACTTTAACACAAATGTTGAATGTAATCTTTACACGTATGGAGAATCAAGCATTAGAAACAGAAGTACATAATGATGTTCAAAATACACAATCGAATCATCAATTAGATACAAAATCAACAAAATCGAATCGTTCGGAAATATCAGAAATATCAAATCATGATAATGTTGTTACATTTAAACAAATCAATGGGAAAACTGTGGAAACAAACACAGATAGTGTTGAAATAGTAACAGAAATTCTAGATGGTTTAGTTGATGATGTTCTAGTAGAAGTTGAGAATCGTCATAATAACGAACAGGCTTCTGAATTGATTTCATCAATTCCTAGGTGATTTATAATTTTATTTATTTTAAAATTTCTTAAATGTATTTTTATAGAATTCCATCACAAGACAGTATGGATACGCATAGTGAGAACGATACAGCGGTTACAGCAAAATTTACACATGTTCTACAAAAAGATGCATTTCTAGTATTTCGTGCATTATGTAAATTATCAATGAAACCACTACCAGAAGGTACACCAGATCCTAAATCGCATGAATTACGTTCAAAAATCTTATCATTACAATTATTATTATCAATATTACAAAATGCTGGTCCAGTCTTCCGTTCAAATGAAATGTTTATCACTGCTATCAAACAATATTTATGTGTTGCACTATCAAAGAATGGTGTCAGTTCAATACCGAAAGTATTCGAATTATCATTAGCAATATTTTTGGCGTTATTATCGAATTTTAAAATGCATCTAAAGATGCAAATCGAAGTATTCTTCAAAGAGATCTTTCTAAATATATTAGAAACAACAAATTCTTCATTCGAACATAAATGGATGGTAATACAAGCATTGACACGGATTTGTGGTGATGCTCAAAGTGTTGTTGATATTTATGTCAATTATGATTGTGATTTATCAGCAGCGAATCTATTTGAACGTTTAGTTAATGATTTATTTAAAGTGGCACAAGGACGACATAGTATTGAATTAGGTGCATCCCCAAATCAGGAGCGTGCAATGAAGATTTTAGGTTTAGAATGTTTAGTATCAATATTAAAATGTATGGTTGAATGGAGTAAAGATTTATATGTGAATCCAAATCTACAATCAACAGTTGGTGAGAATCCACCACCAAAAGAAGGTGATAATGTTTCATTGAAATCGCATGGTGGTTCAACGGCTAGTCTACACTCTAGTGATTGTTCATCGAATAGTAATAATAAAGAAATATTGGATTCACCAGAACAATTAGAAGTATTAAAACATCAAAAAGAAGTTTGGGAGACTGGTATTGATACATTCAATCGTAAACCACGTAAAGGTATAACATTTCTACAAGAACATGGTTTGTTAAGTACCGATTATAATGATATTGCGAAATTTCTACATAATGATGATCGTTTAGATAAAACATTTATTGGTGATTTTTTGGGTGATAATGATGAATTTTGTAAAGAAGTCATGTATGCTTATGTCGATCAAATGGATTTTACTAATATGGATTTTGTGGCGGCATTACGTTATTTCTTAGATGGTTTTCGTTTACCAGGTGAAGCACAAAAAATTGATCGTTTAATGGAGAAATTTGCTAGTCGTTATTGTGAATGTAATCCAAATAATGGTTTATTTGCTAGTGCTGATGCTGCTTATGTTCTTGGTTTTTCAATAATTATGCTAACTACCGATCTACATTCACCACAAGTTAAAAATAAAATGACAAAAGAGGAATATATTAAAATCAATCGTGGTAATACGGATAGTAAAGATGTACCAGAAGAATATCTATCACAGATTTATGATGAAATAGCTGGACATGAGATTAAAATGAAAAATACAGTAAATAAACCGGGAAAACAACAACATAACAGTGAGAAACGGCGTAAAATTCTATTTAATATGGAAATGGAAGCGATTTCAACAGCTGCTAAAAATTTAATGGAATCAGTTTCGCACGTTCAAGCACCATTCACATTAGCTAAACATTTAGAACATGTTAGACCGATGTTTAAAATGGCATGGACATCATTTCTAGCTGCTTTCAGTGTTGGTTTACAAGATTGCGATGATCCAGAAGTGGCTAGTTTATGTTTAGATGGTATACGTTGTGCAATACGTATCGCATGTATCTTTCATATGACACTAGAAAGAGATGCTTATGTACAAGCATTAGCTAGATTTACATTGTTAACAACAAACTATCCAATTGTGGATATGAAAGCTAAAAATATCGATACAATAAAAACATTAATAATGGTAGCACATACGGATGGCAATTATTTGGGTAGTAGTTGGTTGGATATATTGAAATGTATATCACAATTAGAATTGGCACAGTTCATTGGTACTGGTGTACGACCGGAATTCTTAAGTCATAAACCACCGGATTCCAGTTCAAAAGACCATATCGGCCAGACTAGTTCGCAGAGTGTTGTTGTGGCTGTTGATCGTATATTTACCGGTTCGACACGTTTAGACGGTGATGCAATTGTCGATTTTGTTAAAGCACTATGTCAAGTATCATTAGAAGAATTAGCACACCCCGGCCATCCACGTATGTTCTCATTACAGAAAATCGTCGAGATCTCCTATTATAATATGGGCCGTATACGTTTACAATGGTCAAGAATATGGCAAGTGCTTGGTGAACATTTCAATACTGTCGGTTGTAGTTCAAACGAAGATGTTTGTTTCTTTGCTGTTGATAGTTTACGACAATTATCGATGAAATTTATTGAGAAAGGTGAATTTTCCAATTTCCGTTTCCAAAAAGATTTTCTACGACCATTTGAACATATCATGAAAAAAAACGTATCGCCAACAATACGTGATATGGTTGTTAGATGTGTTGCACAAATGGTTAATTCACAAGCTAGTAATATAAAATCAGGTTGGAAGAATATATTTAGTGTATTCCATTTAGCTGCTAGTGATCAAGAAGAAAGTATTGTTGAATTAGCATTCCAAACAACTGGTAAAATTATAACTGAATTGTATGAGAAACAATTTCAAACGATGATTGATTCATTTCAAGATGCTGTTAGATGTTTATCAGAGTTTGCTTGTAATGCACGTTTCTTAGATACATCAATGGAGGCGATACGTTTAGTACGTTCGTGTGCTTATAGTATTAGTGCATCACCGCATCTATTTGCTGAACATGCCGGTATGGAAACTGATGTTACAGTTGCTGAAGATGATCGTATTTGGGTTAGAGGCTGGTTTCCATTATTATTCTCATTGTCTTGTGTTGTGAACCGTTGTAAATTGGATGTACGTACACGTGCATTAACTGTATTATTTGAAATTATCAAAACATACGGTGATACATTTAGTAGTCATTGGTGGAAGGATCTATTTAAAATATTATTTCGTATATTTGATAATATGAAATTACCAGAACAACATACAGAGAAAGCTGAATGGATGACAACAACATGTAATCATGCTCTATATGCGATTGTTGATGTTTTTACACAATATTTCGATGTATTAGGACCATTATTATTAGAAGAATTATATTTGCAATTGCATTGGTGTGTTCAACAGGACAACGAACAATTAGCTAGATCCGGTACGAATTGCCTTGAGAATTTAGTCAATTCAAATGGGCATAAATTCGATCAAACAACATGGGATAAAACCTGTAAATGTATGTTAGACATTTTTGATTCAACTGTACCAACAGCATTATTAACATGGAAACCGGAATCAATGAAAACAACGGCTGTGATCGAACAGAATGGTGATGTTAAAGGAATTTTAAAGAAATCATCAATCAATTATGAAAAGAACATTACTGATTTACAATTATTTAATAGTTTAGCAATTAAAAGCGCCGTCCAATTGGAATTAATACAAACAATCGATAATATTGTCTTCTATCCAGCTACATCACGTAAAGAAGATGCTGAAACATTAGCATTAGCTACTGCCGATATGACCGGTAATGGTAATATGACCGAATTTCAACGTGAAGAACAAGGAATGTACCAATTATTAAGTTCACCACATTTATTACAATTAACTGATTGTTTATTACAATCGCATCGTTTTGCTAAAGCTTTCAATTTAAATCATGATCAACGCAATTTATTATGGAAGGCTGGTTATCGTGGTTCAGTGAAACCGAATCTTTTGAAACAGGAAACACAAAGTCTAGCATGTTCATTAAGGATATTATTCAAGATGTATTGTGACGATAATCGACAAGAACATTGGTCAATTATCGAAAAGAAATTAATTGGTGTTTGTCAGGAGGCGTTGGATTATTTTCTAAAATTACAAAGCGAAGCACATCGAGACGAATGGACGATGCTGTTATTATTGGTAATGACACGATTATTAAAAATGTCAGATGACAGGGTAAATTTTTATTTTATCGTCTAAGTAGAAATAATATTAATTGATTTGATTTTACAGTTTGCCGTTCATGTATCTCGATATTATCCCCTTCTCTGTGAGATAGTTTGTTTCGATTTAAAAGCTGAATTGAGATCAATTCTACGAAGAGTTTTCCTAAGAATAGGACCTGTATTTCACATCACCACTACTACGTAATTATTCTTCTTTAATTTTTTTTATTTTACTAGATGAGACTGTTTTAAAAGTCAAAAACTAAATTATTCTTATCGTAGTCTAAACCGTATTTAAACAAAATTCCAATATCATTAAAAGTAGTTTTATACGTAATTGGCCTGGATATACTATTTGTAGAATTTGCTGTTTCTATCCACATTTCATTATTTATACCGGGTGAGTCACCTAAAACGATAAGTTCTTATGGCAACTCCCATTATTTGGCGAGGGAACATTTTAGCAACATTAGAACCTCGTAGCTCGTTTGGAAGTTGGTTAAAAAACGCTCGTTTCTGATGATGCTGCGATTTCCAAAAACGAACTGAACACGTCGAACGATTTAGAATGACTCGAGGTTCCTCCCAACATCATTTTTTTCGTTTTTCTCCATTTTATTCTAGAACAGGTGGGAATAGTCCGCAATTTTTCTAGAATGCAATGGAGAAAAACAAAAAAATCAATCTTGGGAGGGCCTTCGAGTCATTCTTAGTAGTTTTACGTGCTTAACTTGTCCAAAACGAGCGTTTTTGACCAACTTACAAATGAGTTACGAGGTTCTAATTCTGCTATAATGATCTCCAGGTACCACCCTAAATATTTTTTGAATCGCTCGCCAAATAATAGGAGTTGCCATAAGAACTTTTCGTTTTAGATGACTCACCCGGTATATTTCTTTAAATGCTTCACATTAACTATAATTCAACATATAATGTATTTTTCCGTTTGTAATAAATATGAATTATGTGCCTTCGATTTGACAAAAGAACTGCTACAGATCTTTGGAACGGGAAAGATTGCTTTTTCGTAGTTGCTGCTACTACCGGATAAGTGGTAGGAATTGTAATTATTTGTAAAAAAAGGAAAATAAACAAGTAATAACTGAATTTCCTGGATGTAAATAATTATTTAAAATTACAAAATAATTAAATCTTTATTTAGAAACATTCTATTGTTATATATATATAGAGTAATAAAATATATATTAAATACGTTGATGATTTTGTGATTTTAAGACACTTTTATTCAAATTCTGGTCGGTTTTATTGCTATTTGTCTCGGTGAAGGCTGTGATAATCTCGAATTTCTAGATAATGAACGTTGCTCTTTTTGAATAAGCCGTTGTCGATCAGTTGCTATAAGCGACATTTGTTCTTTAATCGATAAAGTAAAGAAAACGTCATGGAAAGCATAACAAGCTGCTGAAATCTATTTTGAAAGGAAATCGAACAATAAAAACGCTATCCTGCCTAAATAATTACACTAAATAGTTATCAAGTAATTGTACATACCTGTTGTAACAATCTACGGTGTAATTCAATATCTGATTCATCTGTAATTCCGGTGTTACGTAACTGGATAGCGCACAATACGGCCTCTTCAATTGTTTTGATTAAAATTTGTACTTTTTCGGTTTTAATTAATCTACGAACAAGATAACCACGGATAGCTGCTTGAATTATCGTAGCTGCCCATTCTTTATTGTTTTCATTTTGATAAACTAGACGTCCTTTTGTATTTTTGATATTTTTCAAATTTATCGTATTACAATCACGACTTATATCCGGTATTGGTGTTATTGTATTGTCACTAGTCATAGAATAATATAAAGATTGACTTGAAGTTACTGAAAGATTCGCATTTGGATCGTAATCTGTAAAACTCTCAGTACGTTGCGATAAATTCCTTTTCAATTCGTCATGATTTTCAAAATGTTTAACTTGTTCTTCTTTTTGTTTATTAAGTATTTCCATAATTTTGGGTATACTGTCCGATGGGAATGTTGCTAGAATATCCATCAAAACCGGATCTAAATTCAATTCATTATCGGTAAAATTTTGATTGGTTTTCTCCGGTGATTTTTGTTCAATTGGTGTTTTTACTTTAATTTGTTCAACTTTTATATCTGTTTCAACAACATAACGAGATTTTGGTGTTTCCTTCGATTGAACATTACTACTAATTACAGTTTCAGGTGAAATACTCGAACAATCTAAACTGGTGTCGTTACTTTGATTTGATGTTTCTACAATTGCATCACTACATTTTTTTGCTTCTTTTTCAAGATGTGCTAATAGTACAGGACTAGGATTGTCTAATGTGTAAGAAGCACTTCGTACTAATTTTGGTTTATCTAAAACAGTCTCGTTTGTATTTGAATCATTATGAATTCCGTCGCTTGATACATATTCGGTCACTTCAACAGTTTCTCTTGTCAAATTCGGCATTTTCTTTCTATTTATCTCTTGATTCTTATCGATAAATTCATCAGCAGTCATTTGCATCTCCAATGTTTTACATTCTGATAAGCGTCTAGTTTGTGATTGTAAACTTTGTAAATTCTCCATACATTGTTTAAAGACTTGTTGTCGCATCAATTTCCGTTCTAATTCAATTGCCTTTTCACGGTATTCTTCACACTGTCGTCGAATATTCGGTGTTAACTAAAATTTTAACGTTTTGATAATTGTTGCAATAAAATTTTAACAAATTTACCAAAGGTGGAATAATAGGGATTCCGTTAATTTTAATACATGAAGTATACGATTTCTCTACCATTTTTATAAATTTAGATCGAACCTTTATTTAAAGAAACTATTGAAAAATTCAACACTAACGATCTCATTCCGTTGTTTATATCTTCCGCATTTGTCAACTGTCAAATTTAGTGAACACCACTAAATTGGAACAAAAGTCCCTAAATTATTAAACCAGCGCGGGATTATTTTGAAAAAACTAATGAGATCAACTGCAACAAAAATCTTTTAGAAATTGTAGATATTTATTATTCAAGACTACGACAATATTTGATAATTTAAAACAGTAACAATAATACTTCTTGTTGACTTGAGTATAATTTTAAAAATATAGTATACGTTTGATAAAACAACAGAAAATTTATAATTATTAGCAATCCAATATCCAGCATAATTCGTTTGGTGGACACTATAACTGCAATCTAAATAAATAAACATACATCAAAAATAAATTAGTTAAATAGAAGAATTTTACGTAAAAACCGCATTTCCTTTTGCCTCAAAACAAAGTACAATCAAATAAAATACTACAAATATATACGCAATTGACGCGCATATAATTACACATTTATCTATTAGTAGTAAGAGCCGTGATATTTTCCTATTATCATCACGATCGTCACCATAAACATCAACTTTACGTTGATTTTTGTTGCCTAAATTGCATCAGGATTGTTATAACGATCTTCAACAGTCATATACATGCCTTCCTCCTCGTAGGCAGCTTCATGTTTTGCTAAAATACGCAATAGGGGACGCAATTTCAACCACCATTGCTCCTTAGGAATACGTCGCCTAGAAAACAATTCAAAATATACAGGGGGAAAAAACGTGATAAATTTTATAAATTACTCGAAATTCGTCTGTTCCTTCAATTCAGTCAGTGGTGTGAAGGCGTATTGTCGTTTCACCATGCCCAAAAGACAAGCAGTTTGTGGACTAGAAGCAGTATGATCTTGCAATTGTGTTAACCATGATGATGCTTTAGCAGCCATTTTTGTTGCAAAGTTACGATCAAATGGTGATGGCGAACCACCTTGTTGCATATGACCTATACAGAAATTTACAATAATTTTTATATTAATTAATATAAAATAATATAAAGTACCTAATACGTTCATCCGAGCACTAAATAGACCTTTTCCTTCTTCACAATACAAACGATAAATAAATTCCGTATCATAATTATCTGATGATTTCTCATTACGTAAAATTAAACCTCTTTGTACACCTTCAGCCATTTTTGTTGCCATATGATAAACATCTTGTTGTAAATCTTTAATTGTATATCGTTCTTCATAAATATAAGCAGCATCAGCACCACCAGCTAGACCAGCTAATGTAGCTAAATAACCACAATAACCACCCATTGTTTCAACAATGAATACACGTCGTTTTGTACCGGATGCTGATTGACGGATACGATCACAAATCTCTGTTATTTCATTCAGTGCTGTATCACAACCAATTGAAAATTCTGATCCTGGTACATTATTACTAATTGTTGCCGGTATTACACAAATTGGTATTTTACAAGCTGGATAATCAGCACGACCTTCAACTAGTTCCAAACCAGTTTGATAGGCCTAATATACAAGAGT
>JAZBGW010002210.1:840-12279 GCA_037464815.1 Mylabris variabilis | reverse complement strand
TTCTAACGTCGTTTTTTCTTTCTGTCTCCTCAGACTTTCTATCTGTTTCTCTTTCGCTCCCGTACTTCATTTGTTTGCCTGTTTATTATTTCTACCTTTGTCTTTCTTTCATTCCTCTTGTATTTTTCTTTCTCCCCATCTTTCTTCCGCTATTGCTTTCGTTTGTTTCTTTTTCTCTTTCATGTCTTTAATCCCTTCAATATTTCCTACCTTTCTGTTTTTTTCTCTCTCCCGTTTTCATTGCTTTATTTCTTTCTACCCCTCCTATTTTTCTTATTTATCTTTCTTTCTCATCTGTTATTCTTTACTTTTCCTGTCTTTCTTCTCTTATTTTGTTCTTCCTCTGCTAGTTTAAAGTATTGGCAAATCGATCGATAAAATTTTGGTTGTGATCAGAGGCGACTCGTGTTCAAGCATTGCCAAATTGCAACGCCCCTGTTTTCACTCAAAATTTATCAAATAACATAAAATGTAATTATCAGTTTTTTATTTCTTCCTCTCCTATCGTTTATTCTTTCTGTCTCAAACGTCTTTTTATCTTTCTCTCTTTCTCACCTGTCTTTTGTTCTTTATTTCTCTTATGTTTTTCTTTCTTTCGCTCTCATTTTTTGTCTTTCTTTCTTGCTTTTCTTGATGATGTTTTACGGATATTCTGCATGAGGGCAGCACGAGCCGCTACTGTTTCTCACCATTTAACAAAGAGACGTTTTCACCATTCTAAACATTCTCATTAATGGAAATAAAATCATCAATTAAAACTGGAATACTTCATAAATAGCATACAATAGTGAATCATCCTGTAGATTAAACTGACAACATACATGGTGTACAATCTCGCAGTTGGCCACGCTCTTGTTATATGGAGTCGTAGCTTGGTTCATATTTTAATAAATTTTTCGTTATTTCAATAGGGAAAAAACGAGCGGCCGAACCAAGCTGCGGTCTTACGTAGCCAAAGGTAGAATAACGTCCTTGAGTGAGTAATAATTATTATTACTCACTCAACGATTACGTTGTACATATTGGACAAGATATATCAATATTCGAGGCTTTATTGTTCCAATAATAGGCAATTTATTTATACTTTATCAATAAATGATTTTGTATCGTTTGTTTTGTTCAATATAAATTCTTATCAATAAATTCATATTCAATTATTAATCACTGTTATAAGCGTGATAAATAACTAACGTACTCTATTGATAAAAATGCGGTTGAAACTAGCATTAAAACCAGGTATTTATTTTTTTTATCACTAATTAAAAAATAATAATTCCAATTGAAGGTCAACCGGAAAAGTTGCACATACAATTAATGCACTTCCGACAGAAATACAATTGGGATTGTGGCATTTCCTGTGTATTAATGGTATTACCAAGGAAATATCGACAACATTTATTAAAGAATTTCCATAGGATTTGTAAAGATGAAGGTTTCTATGGCAGGTATTTTTGTTTAAATTTAATTGAACAACAATAATAAAACAGAAACACCAACAATAATTGATTTTAGTACATGGACAATTGATTTATGTTATCTATTGAAACGTTACAATATCAAACATGTGTACTATACGATAACGTTGGGTGTTCATCCTGGTTATAAAGGCAATAGTTTCTATCATCATATCTTAACCAAGGTTTGTTTGACTAACTGTAATGCCTTTGTCGCACGGCGAAAGTAAATTATAATTTAACAAGGTCAAAACAAACTGTATAGTGGTATCAATTTTCTAAGGGAATGACTAAATTTAATATTTGACATTACAGTATTATGATTTCAATTAAATTTTAAATTAAATAATGTCGAATAGATTAACTGAAGAAACAAACACATTCAGCGCAAGCAATCTCTCAATTGTACAAATGTTCCTTGGAAATTCTCAACAGTTTTATCTAGAAAACACATATTATGCCACTCTACATTAGTCAATTTAAAATGACTTAGAGTGACTCGAGGATATTCCCAACATGAATTTTTTCGGTTTTTTCCTAGAATGCTATAGAGTAAAAGCAAAAAAATCAATGCTGAGTGTCTCTGAGTCATTCTTAGTCGTTTTACGTGTTTAGCTCGTTGAAAATTTGACCTTGTCAAAAATGAGCGCTTTCGAGAAACTTTCAAATGAGCTACGAGGTTCTAATTTTGATAAATTCATTTTTTTAATGATGATTTCCAGGATGAATCTCGAATTAATTCAAGATTCGAACAAGCTAAATCGAATGGTATACAGATTGAACGTGCCTCAATTAAATTCGAAACAATTTTAGAACATCTAATTAATGGTCCTGTTATTATTTTGATTAATGCACGTCTATTAAATTGTAATATATGTAAATTAAATAAAATTACAACTGAATTACGTAAATGTATACCATGGCCAATACCATATCAAGGACATTATATTGTATTATGTGGTTATGAATGGCAAAATAAGAAAATTTATTATCGAAATCCATCATTTACAGATCGTAAGTTATTTTATTATAATCGTGAGCAAGTTATTTTCGTTTGTCGTTGTATATGTCAAAATTTAAAAACTCGCACTCTTATTGGTTGATTTTTAAAGATGGCAACAAAACTAAGACTACTCATGGCAATTTAATAATGACTCAAAATTAGTGAGCGCGTTACCTTAGTTGTATGCAGGAAGTGTCAAAGTTCACAAACATGCACTGTAATTGGTTGATTTTGAAAAGTGGTGTAGAAACTAAGGCTGCACGCTCACGTAATTTTGGCGGTTCATTCAAAATATTAACCTACTACGTTTTTTTTTTGTTCATTAGGTGTTTGTGTGATGTCTGTCGATTCTCTAGAGGAAGCAAGGAAAAGTTATGGTACTGATGAGGATGTTATTTTGGTCTATACATAACACTACTGATTATAAACTAAATTTCTTTTTTAAATTTATTTAAAATATTTTTTTATTTGTGTCGTTTTTTTGATTAAAGAATACAACTTCTGTTATAACTTTTAATAATTCTAAGTATAATAAATTATTAATTAATTAAAATTGCATCAACACGATAACTCTAAAAACCAATAAACAAAAAAACAAAATCGAATCGGTTCTATATTAGTGAGCACGTTACCTTAGTTTAATGCGAGATGTGTCAAAATTCACAAACTTGAACTCTAATTGGTTGATTTTTAAAGATGAAAATGAAACTAAGGCTACACGCTCACGTTATTTTGGCGGTTTATTTAAAACGCTAATCTAAGGTGTTTTTAAGTTTTTTCAATAAGTGATTTTTATGTGCTAGCGTGTCATAAAGTAACATTAAATAGTTTAATTTGAGGATAATAAAGACTCACTTTATCGGTTTGAGGAGCATAATATTTACTTTATAGTACTGAGTACCATAATGAGATTAATTTCACTAAAATCAAGCGGTAAAAACAACAGATTATTATGGAAACGGGTAGAAAAAAGTCTTTTATCTTTTGACATTTTTTATTTTGCGCTAGCACATAAAATAATGTATGTTGCAAGGACCGTAACGAATCATTATGATACACGTCGTGTTTAAACCTCACAACTTGTACCATAATGACTAACGTTACGATCCTTGTAATATAAATAACTCTTATGTGATTGCGATGGATATGTTAACGGTACCAAGGATCATTAATAGTACTAATAAGGCTGCATTAAATTTCTTTTTTAAAATTTATTTAAAATATTTGTGTCGTTTTTTATTTTGATTAAAATAATACAACTTCTGTTATCACTTTTATTAATTCTAAGTGTAATAAATAAGAAAAAATCAACTAATTAATTAATTTAAATTTTATCAACACGATAACTTTAAAACCAATAAACAAGAAATAAGGTTTTTTGGTAACCTCCATTATAGAACTGTAAGCAGTTCTCAATATTAGTGAGCACGTTACCTTAGTTTAGTGCGAGATGTGTCAAAATTCACAAACATGCAGTCTAATTGGTTGATTTTTGAACGGTAGTAAAGAAACTAAGGCTACATGCTCACCTTACTTTGGCGGTTTATTTAAAACACTAACCTATGGTATTAGATTTTTTTCGATGAGACTTTTATGTGCTTGTGTATCATAAAGTATCATTATATAGGTAAATTTGAGGATTATAAAGATTCACTGTATCGAACTGAAGGCCATAATGTTTACTTTGTGGTACTCAGTACTATAATGAGATTTATTTCACTAAAATCAAGCGATAAAACAACAATTATGGAAACGGGTTGAAAACGGATTTTTTATTTTTTGACATTTCAGTTGTAAAAATGTCACACTCAGAAACACTATTTTTGAGGTTTTCTTTAATTTTCACGCTAACACATAAAATTTTGTAAGTTATACGGATCGTAACGAATCATTATGGTACACATCGTGTTTATCGGACTCGCCCCTTCACCACGTCTCATAACTTTCATGACTTGTACCATAATGATTGACGTTACGATCCCTGTAAAATAAATATTTTACTATATTTTAACGGTATCAAGGATCATTATTAGTACTAATAAGGCTGTACTAAATTCCTCTTTTAAAATTTATTTAAAATATTTGTGTCGTTTTTTATTTTGATTAAAAGAATACAACTTCTGTTATCACTTTTAATAATTCTAAGTGTAATAAATAAGAAATAATCAAATATTTAATTAATTAAAGTTGCATCAACACGATAACTCTTAAAAACCAATAAATTAAAAAAAAAACAAGATTTTTATTTGGTAACGTCCATTCTAAAACCATAAACAGTTCTCTATATTAGTGAGCACGTTACCTTAGTTTAATACGGGATGTATCAAAATTCACAAACACGCACACTGATTGGTTGATTTTGAATGGTGACATAGTAACTAAGGCTAGATGCTCACGTTATTTTGGCGGTTTATTCAAAATATTAACCTATTTATTTCGATATATTTGGAAACTAGAATTTTAATTTCTGTTATCAATGCTTATACTTTAAATAATAAATTAGAATTAGTCAATTAACTAATTAAAATTGCATCAATTCCTTTTCTATAATTATATAAAAAAAAACTCATCAACTCTACGAACAAACAAACAAACAAAATTAAAATTATTTGGTAACGAAGGCACAATTTCTTTTTGTTACAAAAAGAATTAATTTAAATTTCTCCATTTTTTTTTACTTAAATGTATATACATATATATAGTTTTATAAAAATATTTTTATTTTTGCAAAATTAATTGAATAGTCCCTGAATCATTCACTCTAAATTCATTTTTTTAGTTACTAATAATGAAATTAGAAATAAAATGGCAATTAAAAATAACTTAAAATTTATCTTGAATTAAAAACAAAAAAAAATATACAAGAAAAATTATACCTTACGATTTCGTCGTTTTCTCACTGTTTCTTTTGTTTTTGGTATCGTTCTCTTTAATGCTGCTAATTTTATATCTGTAATTATAAATTACGAGAAAAAAAAATTAAAAAAACCTACCGGGTGAGTCACCTAAAACGAAAAGTTCTTATAGCAATAACTCCCATTAATTGGCGAGCGATTCTAAAAATATTTCAAAGATTTATAGGAGGATCCTTAGAGAATATTTTAGCAGAATTAGAACCTCGTAGCCCATTTGGAAGTTGCTCAAAAAACGCTCATTTTGAACAAGTTTGCGAATTTCAAATACTAGCTAAGTACTTAAAACGATCAAGAATGACTCAAAGACCCCCCCAACATTAATTTACTTCGTTTTTCTCCATTGCATTCTAGAAAAAAAGAAACATTCACACCTATTTCAGAATAAAATAGAGAAAAACGGAAAAAATCAACGTTGGGAGGATCCTTCAGTCATTCTGCGTGTGTAGTTTATTTTTGAAAATCGCAACATCGCTAGAAACTTGCAAATGAGCTACGAGGCTCTAATTTTCAAGGGCCCTCCTATAAATCCTTGAAATATTTTTCAGTTGGCTCGCCAAATAATTGGAGTTTCCATAGGAACTTTTCGTTTTCGGTGATTCACCCGGTATAATAGTTTCAATCAAAAAAACACACGTCAATGACGTAATAATACCTAATACGCTTGCGCATTATTGAAACATGACGTCATATATAAATCAACCAATCGTTGAGTACAACGCATGCGTATTAAGATTAAATTGTGTATTTTTTTGATTAAAGGATTGTTTTTTTAAATAGGTAAATAATAACAATTACGTTTTTTTGTAATTTTTGTTGTTTTCTTTGTACTCCTTTGTTTATTATTTGATGTTGTTGATGTTAATCTTCGTATTGGTTGTATTCGTTTCTTTAATTCGTATTTTCTCTTTTCAATAACGGTTTGAACAATATTTTTCGTATTCTTTATAATATTCTCTAGACGACTACTCTTTCTTAATTTATTATTATTTTCATTACTATTATTATTTAATAAATTATCATTATTATTATTATTATTATTTGTAGTAATAAGGCTATAATCACAAGATTTACGTTTTTTAGGGCGTACAGTTTTCTCTTCAATTTCTGTAATTTTTGGACGTTTACGTAGATTATGTTGATTCATCTCTATTGTTGTTGTTGTTCTTAAATTTTCACCATCATTCTCGTTTAAATCGATGGAAGATGATGAAATCTCGTTGATTTGTATCGAATTATCTTTACAATTATTATTATTTTCTTTATTTTTAATATCTTTCGGATCAAAACTGAGACTTTCGCGTGGTTTTGTTGTAAAATTGTGCTCTTTCAACGGTAAATTTGTTGTTGTTGTTGTTGTATTGTTTTCAGGTGGTGGCGGTGGTGGTGTTGTTGTTGTAACTGGTGCAGCTTCGGCTTCATTTATTTGTTGTACTTGTTCTTGTTTTTCTTCTTCTTCTTCTTCTGTTGTTGTTGCTTCCTTTTGATTCTCTTCAAATCGTGTAACAATCTTTAAACCACTATCCGGATATGCTAATTTTTTACGATTTTTTAAAACTTGCACCCTTGGCGGTCCCGGTGGATCTAAAATTAACGTAACTACTGATGTATTATCAGCCCGCATCCGTGTACAATGCCAACGTTCTAATGCTTTCTCAACTAATAATTTCGATGGATTCAACCATGTTTTATTAATTGAATCATTCAATGCTGCTAATTCATTATGTTTCTCTGCTTGTTGAACAATTGTAACAGCCATTTGTGGTGTTATCATATTAAATAAACCATCTGTACCAAATATTAAACATTTATGACGATCTGTATCGATTTTAATTACAGAACAATCCGGATCTGGTGAAACGATAAATTGATTAATTTGTGAATTATACGACCATAAATCGCCTAAACTACGGGCAACAGCCAAGAATGGGATTTCATCGATTGGTGTTGAACGACGAACGGGGCCTTGGTGGCCCATTTTCGGACGATTCCACACCACACGTGGCACACCTTTTTATATACAATATTATTATTATTATTAAATCTACAAGATTATTGGTGATTTACCGGATTTGGCGACAACTTTACCGCCACACTGACTAATCCGGATCATCTCCTCGATATTCTCCGGTTTATGATCGGTAGTCAACGGTTGCGCCTTCCAATCACCCAAATCATCATCCAAATAGCCCATAATTATGGCCGAATCACCGACATGACCAATATAGATTTTACCGCGTCGTATAAACGCCACACTGGCTGTTGTGCCAGCGGTACTCGGTAGACCTGATGCTGTCTTTGGCCATTTTTCTACAACACAACATAACCTCAATTATTATTTTTTATAATCTACAATTTGAATTAGAACCTTGTTCTTTCCACATAGCATAATGGGTGGCTATATAGCCGTCTTTAATAGCACGCAATACATCCTCATCGTTATCCGACCAGAAGCTTTTATGTTTGATTATAGTTTCCATTAGGTGTTCTTTGGCGAAAGCGGCTGCTTCGGCGCCCCCATGACCGTCATAAATACCAAAAAATGCATATTCTAAATCGCGTTCATCATCGGTTTGTTGGTATGCAACAGAAAAGAAATCTTCCATATATTTACGACCACCTTGGCGACAATGTCCTGTTACACGTAGATTTACACCAATTGAGGCTGGCATTTTTTTCTACATTAAACACACAATCACTAATTAGCATAAATACAATAATTTTGTTTTTTTTAATATATTAGAAAAACTACTTTTATTATTATTTACAAAAATTTCACCAAAAATAATAACAAACTATATGTGGCGTTATAACTGTCTTTTGTCAAAAAAATTTACACCAAAATTGGTGTCAAACACTACAACTCTACGACACACGTTATTTTTTAAAAAAAGACATAATTATCTCTATCTAATACACGGTTTATAATGGCGTATTTACGGAAAATTCTAGAACAATATGACGTCAATTTCAATCAACATCTATCGTTGATTGTTGCAATTATACAAAATTGTAGCGCTAAGCGTCTGTAGTTGCGAATATATGAACTAAACCAACAGTCGGTAATACAGATACCTAACAATTAACCTCAATTTTAATAATTAAATTATATGATAAAAACCCGATAATTAACAATTTTTTACTTACGTTATCATTATTGACGATTTATATTCCACCAATACCGCATCAAATCTATAGAAATCGGCTATTATTTTATTATTACTAACAAATAACCTTATATAATTATAGATGGCACTGTACTCGTAACGGCTAATATCCAAAAATTCTTGTACAATCACACTAATTCTCACTTAATTCCCTCGTTAATTAATTAATTTAATTATTATAAATAAATAATCGAGTGTACTGCCAATATTAACCGTGAAAATTCCTAATTTGCTTCGTCTAGTTATGAAAAGAGTTGGACAATTGCCGAATCCGTAAGCTAGACAAAGATAATAAATAATGGCGGATTTTTCTAGGTGGAATATGGTTGAAGAATCGACATACGTTTATTGTTTTACAAAAAAATAACGGAAATTTCGCAAGATTTATCTACTGATAACAATAATAGTACGTTTAATTATTTATAATAATCTATAATTACATTATGGTATAATTACTGTAATCATTTCAAGATTTCTAATCAACTTCTAATTTTTTAAAAGTCCCATCAACACCGAACATTTGATTGATATGTTTCGTTTTATTTGAACGTTTCGTTTCATCAACACGTAATTTTTGATGATCTTCAATAAAATCAAAATTATCGATAATCCATTGGTTTGTTTGATCTAGAAAATTTCAAATTTATTACCAACTTAAAACAAAAAAACACTAGATACTTTGTAATTGTTGTAAAGATGGCGCTGTTCCACCTAATTCCAACGGTAAACATTCTTTCGGTACGAATTCGTATAAAGTTTCAAAATTCTCCGTATTGTGAACGTAAATCTAAAAAATTAATTAATTAATTGTAATTATTTAGAAATTAATAATTAAACACACCATATCTTGTAATTCTTTTTTCATAAATGGTCGAAATATTGCCAACATTTTATCAATAAAAGGTACAACATTGATCAAATGGACACCTTTCAAGCGTATCGGTAAGGCTTCCTGGAAACTTTCTTTATTATAAAGTTGGTAAGGGATTTGAAAATTTTCACGCTAATAGACAGGGCCGGATCGAGAACCGACCGGCCTCTCAACATTATTAAATATGTGGTAAATGTATATCGTTTCTTGATCATTTTATTATATACAAATTCTAACCTCAATTAATCCACGTTGAAACTGACATTTGTATCAAGTTACGACTTACGTTTCCACTTCCATGGCCTATTTTAATTACCTGTAGATAATACGTGTATTTTTTGGCAGTTGTTAAATTAATTTTTGTTAAATGCCCAAATGCACCACCAGACATATCAACAATAATATAATAACCAGGATTTGTACCATTTAAATTCAAATCTAATATTGTAAAAGTATCGATTAATTTAGTTTGATAATTATAAATATAATTATCAGGATTTGTATTAATTAAACGTGTATAAATTACATTATAATTATTCGGTGGACGTTCTGGTAATGTTGTAATCAAACTATTTATGGAATAAAACAAAAGAAAATCATTAAATATTTGAATATACAGCGTGTTCCATCTAAACTTATCCATTGTAATATCTCGGTAACTAGATGTGATAAAATTTTGAAAATTTGTCTATAGATACATCTAATCACATACTATCAATGGGTGATATTGTTAAGATTCCAATGTTGCCAATTCGTGTAGAATTCCTGTTTGTTTAAATGGAACACTTTGTATAAATAATATACTCACGTTGTATCCATAGTTAATTTAAATAATGGATCATTTAATGACACTGTAAATATATCAGGACATAATGTACGTATTGTAAAATAATTATCTAACGCTATTTTGGCTGATTCAATACGATAATAACAACTTTGTAGAAATTGTATTGCTTGTAATTCTAAAATTGAAAGCTATTTATAATTTTTTTTTTTTAAGGATGACCCGTTATGTTTTTGTTACCTGTAATTTTTGGCAGGTGTGATTGTTTCTGGGTCCATTCCAGAAACATTTGAACATCAACACGTTTCAAGGCCGGATCCTTTAAATATTCGTTATCAATAATCGCCAATTGATACGGCATATTATCAAATTATTGTTGGCGATTTTTTTTTATCGGAATAAACAATCGAAGGTCTGAACAAATGGATTGTCCAGAGACTACTAGATTATATATATAAAAACAAATGAATAATATGGGAATCAAGTAGGTGTGTGTATGTGTGTGTGTGTGTTTGTGTGTGTTTCAAGTAATAATGTCAACAAAATAAATATTAAAACCTCTATTTTTTGTTTTTGTATAATAATAATAATAATAATAATAATAATAATACAAATTTAACCTTCAATCTAATTCTAATTTTTTAAAAGTACCTTCAACACCGAAAAAATCATTGATACTTTGCGGTTTACCTGGACGTTTTGTTTCATCGACTATTTGTTGGTTTTCCCATTCGAAAAATTCCACATTTTCGAATAATTGTTGATTGGAACGCTCTGTAATTATCGAAATTATCAAAAAAATCCGAAAAATTACTTGTACAAGTCACAAAATAACTTGTACAAGTTCAATAATAACTTGCACAAGTTAAGTCGTAACTTGCACAAGTTTAACAATTACTTATGTAAGTTATACAGTAACTTGCACAAGTTCATTAATAACTTGCACAAGTTGTTCAAATTACCATGCAAGACTTTACTGGGTTCAAAATTGCCGCCATAATCTTCGGGTAGACATTCTTTAGGGACGTACGGTAGGACGCCATTGATGTCATTGTGGAAATGTAACTGTGTGTTTTTTTTGTTTTAATTAATTAAGAATTAATTTGTTGTAATTTAATTAAAAATTATTACCATATTAATTAATTCTTTTTTCATAAATGGTTTCATTAATGCCATTATTTTATCCATAACTGGACTAACATATAGATAATGGATGCCTTTAAGACGGATCGGTAGGGCTTCCTATTG
>JAZBGW010002206.1:0-12294 GCA_037464815.1 Mylabris variabilis | reverse complement strand
TGACTGTACAAATTCTATTATTATCCAGGGCCGGACTGGAACAGTTTAGCCCCGGCGAAGATTTATTATATATCTAATTGTCTTTTATATAAAACAACAATGGTTGTGAAATAGATAAAATTTACGATATTTTGGGTTCAAATTTTTTCTGAATCTCACTCAATTTTCAAAATTCGATTTTAAGCGAACTCCATTTCCTCGGTCTCCACATTACCTTTCTAAATCCGAGAGTATGGTTTTCTATTTTGAAAATTATGTATGGCATCACGTTTTAAAGAATTTTTAAATTTCCTTCAGTTGTCGGAAAATTAACAAACATATCGGGAAAATTCGTAAACATTTGGAAAACTATCAATTTGCTATCTAAATCAATGGAAAAATATCGAAAATCGATAATATTGGATAAGTTTTAGCCAGTTATGAAGGAAAATCTACGAAAAAAACACGGTCCAAGAGTTTACTCTGTCATTCAGAATTTTATCAAATTTTTCCAAAATAGAAAGCTTTAGGCATACAACTTTAAATCCTCTATCCAACGCACGTCAATTTTTGACATTATCTTAAAAAACAAACGAGTAATCGCTGTTTGAAAATTGACTGTTTTTGCACGCCGAATGGACAAACGTGTCCGGAATCCCCTTAAGTTTTGCAGCGTTCGATTAAAAAATTCATATTTTTGAAACTATTCCCGCTGAAAAGTTGAAATTTGAAAATCAAGTAGCACAAATGATGTAATTTCTATCAAAGCTCAAGACATTTAATTTGGGGAAATAAATTTTCCTTCCAGGCATTCATTGATTTAACTATAATGCAATAAAAAATGCCGTTTCATTTAAAATAAGACAGTAGGGGACTGATAAAACAACAAAAATATTTTCCGCAGATAGTTCAGGTGAAAAGGAGCTCCACTGAAAATATCATGAACTTCCATTAATTAAAACTTCTTATTCTTTTAATCGCTGATCGCCATTACACACCCTTCTGTACATCGCCTACAATTTAGATAAACATATAGCATTTTTTTTTTATAATTGCGTGGCCCCCTAAAGACAGTTAGCCCCGGAGGAAATCTCCACATATCCGCCCTGTCAAGTCCGGGCCTGTTATTATCCTAAAAATAAATCTGAAAATACTACAAAATAAGAGGCTTTTGAATTTGAACCGTGAACTACCGTATAATTCCCTCTAGGCTCTAGTTTTTAATTGAAAATTGCCTCTCGGTTAGTGTCGATGGTCATCTGATCAAGTGGCTGGTAACAAATGAAGATTAACGACCATTTATAGCGATCGCGTTCCCAGAACCTTACTCAAAATCACAGTGTACGACCATTAATTTGGCAATTTTTGACATTTTTCTCAAACAATCATCCAACTATATATCACTCTAGCTGTGCTTTTGTTAATAATCATAATGAATTTCCCTCAATGGACCAATGTGTCGAATGAATGAATGACGGAGAGGAAAAAAAAAGGTGACAA
Organism: Mylabris variabilis; assembly: GCA_037464815.1. NCBI lineage: Eukaryota > Metazoa > Arthropoda > Insecta > Coleoptera > Meloidae > Mylabris > Mylabris variabilis. The sequence continues at coordinate 10,815 of JAZBGW010002206.1, read as the reverse complement.
CTGTATTTTAAGAAAGAGTGGAGAATAATGATGAGGAATCAGAAAAAGAAGACGAAAAAAAAACGAAGCGAATTCATACCAACAACAGCTATTTTGAGGTCTGCAAATCGTTCCATAAATTATGTTTTGTTATCCGAAAATCTCGTACAAACATCTACTACAACAACTTGAAGAATTTCTAATAAAAGTCCAAATTTATAATGGATGCTTTATTATTGAGTTGTATGCGATTTATTCGGCCGCAAAGTGTCATAATGGACATTAAATATTGGGTGCTACTTAATAGAATCGTTATTGAATGAACTGAAGTATATAACAGATACAATAGATCTTTTCAACCAAATACGATTTAAATTTAATTTTCAACTTTCAATAAGTCAAATTTCCAACGAGTCATCTACGAATAAATGTATACAGGGTGTTTCGAAACATGTCTCGGAAAATGAAACCTGTGATTCTTTGGCTTTTTCTAACAAAAAAGTTCCCAATAACGTAGGTCCGAAAATGCAATGTTTTCGAGAAACAGGGTGTCAAAGAATATTTTTTTGACAATATATCAGTAACCGTACCTACTCAACTTTTGTCCACGTCATACCATGGTAACTGTATGTGTGTTAATTCAATTTACTTTAATATGCCAGTAGCAGAGATTTTGGGGCTCTCCGAGGTTGTTTATACCTAATTTCTACGACACTGAGAAAATTGAAATTTCGGAACTACAATTTAATTGTCAATCATTTCTACATAAAAAAGGTACTCTTGGTCAAAAGTTCTAGCCTGACTTGTTTTAGAAAAAAATTTCATTTTACGGCGCAAAGCTCATTTTGGGTATTTCAAAACATGTATCTCAAAATGAAAGGTATGATTCCTTGACTCATTTTAAGCAGAAAAAATTGAATTAGCACTCATTAAGTAACCAAAATCAGTGCTATGACGGGGACAACAGCTGAGTACTGTATCTCAAACGCTTTCTGAAATATTGTAAAGAAATTAAAAAAAATTCTTTGACACCCTGTATCTCGAAAACGGTGTGTTTGCGGACCGATGTTATTCGGAACTCTTTTCTTAGAAAACACGTTTTGAAACACCCTGTATTTTTTGTGTGTATTCCAAAATAGTAATAATGATCGTTAAATAGAAGGAAGAAAATCGTAAATGTTTTATTGTTGGTCTTAATGATGTGTTCTGTCTGTTGTCTACCTGGGGGCTATCTAGACACCTAATCGTTGAAGATTTATTATTCGTATGACATATGAGACATTAAACCAATTTGTTACATGATAAGCTTCAATTTTAACGCGAATCGAACCGAACATTTCGCATTACAGTCTATCATATTTAAAATATTATTTTAATATCTTTTCGTGGCATTTAAATAAAAGTTTAAAGTCGTATTTTTCTCAACAGTCAACGACAAGACAGCCGAAAAAAATAGACAAACTCCCCTTCATGTATCTCCATCATCTCATCAATTAAACAACCCACATCTTTTACGATCTACACAGCGAGTTGAAGAAAAAAAACAGGAATCATTTATGTTTGAATTTCAAAAAAAATGGGAGTATTTCGAATTTTTTTCCACTAATACGTCTTGTATATATGCTGATTAATACGTTTTTATTTTGACATGTTGTGGTGTTGGGGACTATTAGCTAAAGACTCACTAATGACCGAGAAGCGTTGGCATATTAGTTGTTCTCTTTCGAACATGTGTTCCACTCACCTATAAGTATTTTAAAAACTATTTTTAGCCGTTTTTCAAACATACCACAATACAAACCTCTTATTTAGCCGGGAATTGTGGAGGAGGGCGACGATGAAATCTCTTCAACGGCAAAAAAATCGGCGTCTCCATAAATCATAAGATCAAAGAGAAATGTTTATACACAACACACTCACAAACGCACACGCTAAATAGCACTACATCTGTAATAGTAGATGACAAAATTATTGTTGGATTATTAAGTAAGACTTTATATTAACTTACATTTTATTGGGGGATTTTTGGTTGTTGATTTCGTTTAAGAATTTTTAAAAATTTTCACAACTCGACGCCATCTAACCGTTGAAAGGAATTGTAACATAACCTCAAACAGATTGTGCGTCGGTTGATAATACAGAAATCTACAAGTAAGCGCTATCTGTCGCAAATATTTGCGTTATCTTCTAATATGTTTGTAATTAATTTGAATATTTCTGAATTTATAAAATTGTAACATCAATTAAAATCCTCACAAAAATTTAAAAGTTTGATTATATGATAAAATCAAAAAATATTTTTGTAGCGTCATCTAACAATAGAATTTTATTCCAAGGTAATAGCAGTAATAATCTAATCGATAATACAGATATCTATACAGTTTGGGATTATTGTTTTATATAAATAAAATGGTTATAATTATTAAACATATCATAAATTTAGTCGTTATAAGTTATGCGGTGTTTTATTAGATGTTTGGCACCTTTTGTGATTTTATCTCGACGTCCAGTTATTAACAGATGTCTGTATTATTGGCACTGTCATTTCCTATCATAGATCCAGTATATATATGGATAGCGCTATCCTTAGTCCTAAAACTCTAGCGTACTAATCACTTAGACAACACATTAAATATCCTATAGGAAAAAATTGAAGAATTTATGCAAATTAATAGACATAATGTTCGCTTTTATTAATTAAATGGTGACCAAGACTTTTAATGGCAATTTCTTCAAGCAAAAAGCATGTACAGTTTAAGAGGATGCTGGAGTCCGGCCTTTATTCAATGCCCCAAAAAGTGACAATTTTTTTGTTTATCCTTAATTGTCGATTTACCGCTTGTTTTTTTTTAAGAAAATTGAGCGTTTTACGGTGCATCCGAAGGGATTTTCCATTTTAGAAAATCTTTTACTAAATTCCAAAGTCCAGGCGAAAATGTCAGAGCATGTTAAACTCTTTTAAATCACGCAGTTTCTACAATTTTAAAGATAAAAAAATCGTACAGCACCTTGCTCGAAAGCTTTTTTAAGGGCGGAAATCAGATAGATTCTAAAAAATCCAATTTCGGAAAATCGAAAACGTGAGAAAATTTTTAATTTTCTTCAATGATTTTTTTGATTTTCTGAAATTGGATTTTTTGGAATCTATCTGATTTCCGCCCTTAGATAAGCTTTCAAACAAGCTGCTGTACGACCTTTTATCTTTAAAATTGTAGAAATTGCGTGATTTAAAAGAGTTTAACGTGCTCTGACATTTCGCCTGTACTTTGGAATTCAGTAAAAGATTTTCTAAAATGGAAAACTTTTTCGGATTCACCGTGAAACGCCTAATTCAACACTGGTTATAACTTTTGAATATCTCAAAAAACAGGCTAGTAATCGATGATTAAAAATTGGCACTTTTTCGGTAATCAAATAGAGGCCGGACTCCAGCATCCCCTTAATGCTGCTAACAAAATTGCTAGTGCTTCTTTGGTGAATGTTTAGTTTACGGGCTCTTGTCAAATCTTGATCGTTATGAAATTTTATGACTGCGCTCAATCGAAACGTTGGCTTTAAAGTCTTTAATAATCATATTTGACAGTGTTCCCGCTCGAGATTGACATTTATACAGTAGTAAGATGTAGTCAACACAACATACAGTAACCATTGCGCGAGTGGCAACGCTGTTAAACAAATGTCAATATCGAGCGGCAACGCTGTCATACATACGTCAAACGGAGCTTCTAAGCGCTATGATTGGTCAGAACGGTCGGGATTAAAGAGCCATTTTAATTGTATTGGCAAAGTCTGTAAAATAAATATTTATCGTTTCATTCTATACGTTTTTTGAAGCTCATCTAATCAGTAATTATAGCTCTGTTCCAAGTAACAATTGCAATTGGAAGAGTCCGAAACTATCAGAGGCATGCGCATATGCATTTTAGTGTCAAAACTCTATTCAATTCTAAGGCTAAAATAGAAATGCGCATGTCTGATAGTTTCAGATTCTTCCAACAGTTTGCAATTGTTAGTTGGAACTTGGAACAGAGCTAATAAATAATAAATCGGGAATTGTAGAAATTTTGGTTGCCTATCCATAGCTGTCTCTCTATTTCAGTACAAAGCGCTATCCATAGATATACTAGATTGATGTTTCCTATATCTAGGGGCCCCCATATAAAATGACATTTGTCATTAATGTCATTCCGTTGATTTTTCCATCAGACTAACACATACACATACACATACACAAACACACATAAAAATCAACAATATTATTGAAAAAAAAAACGAACGTGCTTGAAACAAATCTGTGATTTCTTATTAATTTTCTATTTAGTGTTAATTTATTTGAAAATTTCCTGTATTTATTATTGTTAACAGATATCGAGAGACTTAGTTGTGATATGCAATGAAATGTCGTTCCGTACAAGATTGTTCAATTTAGTTGAGGTTGTATTACGAGTGCCACCGTTGTTTGTCATTGATGAAATTTTAAAAATCGGCATCGGCTTAGATGAATTAACCGAACATGAATTGAATCTGAATGGACCAATTAACGAACATTTCGATGGTGGAAACTTAACAACAACAACAACAACAATAACAACAACAGTACCATATGATCCTATATTTTACAAATTCGTATTTGTATCACTGGTTAGATTGTTGTTCAGTGTTCTAGGTTTGTATCAACATAATTATTGATAATAGTAGAGGAAAACAGTAATTTCCTCAATATTAGGTTAAGGAATCAATCGAAAATTCGATAAACAATATTAAATAATAATAATGATGATATTAATTGACGTCGTTATTTAATTAATTCATTTTGTCAATTTAGATATTCATGAATTGATTATTGAGAAAATCACACTGTAAACTTTGTTCTTTTTTTCTGTCTTTGGCAAATCATTTAAATACGCTGATTCATTATTATTATTATTATTATCATCAATACACAATTATTAATTCATTAGATAACGTGGGTACTCGACAAAAAATCTATATTTTTGTTATACTTATTCACAATTGATCTTAATTCAAACAATAGAACAGCAATGAGTCATCTATTCTTTATAAATTATAGTATCATTATTATATTTTTTCTAATAATATAATTATAGTACATGATAGACTTATACCGGGTGTTTCTTCTAAATGTGGTTCATTCTTACGATACTCCTATTAGTTGGAGAGCGATTCGGAAAATATTTTAACGATTTATGGGAGCATTTTATCAAAATTAGAACCTTATAGCCCATTTGGAAGTTGATCAAAAAACGCTCATTTTAGACAATATGCAGTTTTAAAAAACAAGTTGACATAGAACCTGCCTTATGATAACTGATAAGCCTGCGGTTATTGCGCTTCTCAAACGTTAGATGGCGCTTGCGCCACAACCTCTTCTATACAGTGTTTTTTTTAAAGTGGTCTATTCTTATGAAACTCCTATTAGTTAGCGGGCGATTTGAAGAATATTTCAAGGATTCATAGGAGAGTGTCTAGAGATCATTTTAGTAAAATTAGAACGTCGTAGCTCATTTGGAAGTTGGTGAAAAAACGCTCGTTTCTGATGATTTACAAAAACGAACAAAGCACACAAAACGACTAAGAATGACTTGTAGACACTCCCAAGAGTTATCTTTTTCGTTTTTCTTCATTTTATTCTGCAACAGGTGGAAATCTTTCGCATTTTCTCTACAACGAAATGAACAAAAACGAAAAAAAAACACTGTTGGGAGGGTCTACAAATCATTCTTAGTCATTTTGCGTGCTTTGCCAGTTGTTGAAAATTGCGACATTGTCGAAAACGATCGTTTTTTGATCAACTTCTAAATAAGCTACGAGACTCTAGTTTTGCTAAAATGGTCTTCAGGGCCGCCCCTACAAATCCTTGAAATATTTTTTGAATTGCTCGCCGGCTAGTAAGTACTCTGTATATGTATATTTTTTTATCCATATTTACAGATTACTTTATTTTGTTAGGGAGAAATATGGCGGAATTCTTAAATTATAATTTTCAAACGTGTAAATTAGTGAAAAAATTTATGTTGGTGCCAAATAATTTCGTTCATATCAATTTTCATCACTGATTCTATATCGTACACTGGTTTTTTAGTGTATATTATAATTAATACGCTTATTTCGGTTATTTTATTTTATTTTTTGGAGCTAAAATCGAGAATTCAGCATTTTCAAAAAAAAAAATCAGAAGCTAAATCAAACTAACTCGGATGCGATAAAAAAGTTTAAACAAATTCTGTCCTGTCATTTTCGGGATAAAAAATAAAATAGTGCAAAAAACAAGGACTTTTCACTTTTTTTTTCAAAAACTAAACGAGAGCTTTTTGTAAAATTTGGTATAAGTGAATATTAGACTAATAGTAAGCTTGGGTAATTTTTTGAAAATTATTGGATTTCACTCGTGGTTTCAAGGCGGTAGAGCTCTACCTTAAACACGCAAAACGACTAGGAATGACTCGATGATTGTCCCAACGTTGATTTTTTTTTGCGTTTTTCTCCATTGCATTCTAGAGAAAATATGGAACATTTCCATCTGTTTTAGAATAAAATGGAGAAACACGAAAGAAAATTAATGTTGACAGAAACCTCGAGTCACTATAAGTCACTTTACCTCTTTGATTAGTTGTTGAAAATCGCGATATCATTAGAAACGATCTTTTTTGGCCAACTTCCAAATGCGCTACGAGGTTCTAATTTTGTTAAAATAATCCCCACAATTATCCCCTAAAAATCCTTGAAATATTTTATGAATCGCTCGCCAAATAATGGAAATTTCCATCAGAACTTTTCACCTTACGTGAATCACCCTGTATACCGAACGATTAAATTATTTAGGCATTATTTTAATATGCTACCACCTATAAAAGGAACAACATACCTAGACTTAATCAGTGTTATTAAATGGTGAAATATAAACGTAATTCGTAGCTTGACATATAAAAAAAAGTCTAATTCTGTTAACTTTGCCGGTATGTCATCAATGAATATATTTTTTGATGTATTAGACGGAGCTGATCATATAAACGCTTGTCTTATCAATAACATTGTATACTTTCAGTATGTCTATATTAAATCCTTTTTCGATTGCTGAATCAAAAAGAGGATAGGCGAATATACTGTTGTCTATCCACCTTCGTGACGTAGGCGTAGAAGTTGTGGGGGGAAATCAATTGTAAATCTCTCTGTCCGTAGGCGCCACATTATCGGACGACTGATTTTGCAAAAAATCAGCAATAAAGAAGAATAATTGAGAAATTATCTTCTACTTCACTATTTGCACCTTCTCTCGTTTAACTCCACACATTGGTCCCAATGGTGTTTGTCCGATGTGTGGTCAAAGGAAATGAGGTTGGCGCCAACGTTGGAAAGTGGCCATATGTTGTTAGTTTTTTGTTTAAAAAAAAACATCAAATAAGTTAGCGGTAACGTTTGTCTAGCCATCCACACTTTGGAACTTATCTCATTCTAAGTGCATCCGTTGAGGAGTTTTTTGATAAAATTACTCGTCCAACATGAGCCAACGTTTACACCAATGTTGGGATCAATGTGTAGTTAACCGTTTTGCAATCTTTGATTGTGATTTTTGATTTTGTTAATTACTTCAAATTAACGTCTCATAACTAAGGATGGGATTTTAGTTATTTTACTTTTTCAAACGGATTCAAATTTTCGAAAACTGATAATACCAAAATGTGTTATTAAAAAAAATTCATATGAACCTAACTTGTTTTTGCCTTTTTAACTTTTTGCAAATTTTCAGTTTTAAAGACTTTTTTCTACCTATTTGTTTGCCCTTTTTAAATTTTGTCCCAAATACGCATGCTTGTATCGCTTTGAACAATAGACTAATTTTATTTTCAGTTTTCTCTTAAATAATATTCATAGTTTACTTTATGAAAGACAAAACATAAATATATTTTTAATTACCTAAATTTACTAGTTTATTATCTCAAATCCGTTTTTTAGAACCTTTTGTTACCTTTTTTTAAGTTTTTAATACCTGAAAATCCCACCTCTACTCATAATAGTAACACTAGCCACGCCACTGGTTGTTAATATTCTAAACCAATACGCGTTAAGACGTCATCCACAAGACTCCGCCTCAAACAATCGTAGTTCATATGTTTCCGATTGATGACGTACCGGCAAAGTTAAAAGAATTAGACTTTTTTGTATTATTAACAATATTGGAGAATGTATTGAGTTGCGACGTACGTTTTTTATTTCATTGCCTAGATTAATTTGATAACAATTCGGATTTTTATTGTTTATTATTGTTACAGGATGTCTGGCAGCATTATGTTTATTTATGTTGAATACAAAACATTTAATGGTTGCTTATATGTACCTGATATCAGTTGGTGTTGTTTTTGTATCGTATTGGAATAATCAAAGTACAGTTAAAGCTGTTATTAATCTATTAGAAGATCCAACAAATAATACAACAATAACAACAAGTATATTAGATAATATATTATCACTGAATATGAATGAATTAACAAAAACTGGTGGTGTAACATTAATAATTTTAAAAAATTATCTATTACAAAGTTTCCTATCATTTATATTTATTAATATACATCTAGGACCAAGATATCCATTATTACAACGATTGTTACCAATATCATTTCTAGCACCATCAATAATATGTGTATTACCTGTGCCTTCTACAACAATATTAAATCATTTACCTGTATTCTCGGCACTATTACCATTAGCATTAATTAAATTCGTATTATGGTCATCAATAATGCCAATTATACATGCTTTATATAATGGTTATGTACGTTCAAAGAATTTCGTAGCCAGTTTCGGTATGTCAGCATTAGTTGAAACAGAATGGCAACGTTTGAATGTACCTGAAGTATTACGTATATTTTGGTTATTACGTGTTCTTGAAAATGGTTTAATATTCTTCTTGTCTGGTTATTGGTATATAGATGATACCGAACATTCACCATATTTTCGTTTAATGAAATATCTATTAATAACTGGTTGTGATACATTAACAGCAGTCTTAGGTATAACAAGTATTGTATCGTATATATGCAATTATATTGGTAAATTCTTCCAATGGTTATTATTGAGCGATGATGAGAATGATAAGAATTTCGGTACTGTATCCGCAATTGTCTTCTACATATTGGCATTACAAACTGGTTTAACTGGATTAGAACCGGAGATACGTTTTGTACGTTTGTGTAGGAATTTTTGTTTGTTATTCACAGCAATCTTACATTTTATACATAATGTTGTTAATCCATTATTGATGAGTTTGAGTGCTTCGCATAATCCATCGATACGTCGCCATTTACACGCCCTACTAGTCTGTATTGTATTGATAATATTACCGATAATACTAATGTATTATCTATGGACAACTCAAGATACATCCACATGGCTATTGGCGGTGACAGCATTCAGTATTGAAGTTATAGTTAAAGTACTCGTCTCATTAGCTATCTATTCATTGTTCCTGTTGGATGCCCGAAGGGAGACGTTCTGGGAGAAATTAGATGATTATATCTACTATATACGGGCTTTTGGTAATACAGTTGAATTCTGTTTTGGTATCTTTTTATTCTTCAACGGTGCTTGGATATTATTGTTTGAAAGTGGTAGTGCTATAAGGGCAGTTATGATGTGTATACATGCCTATTTCAATATATGGTGTGATGCTAAAGCTGGTTGGTCCGTATTTATGAAACGTCGTACAGCTGTTAATAAAATTGAAAGTTTACCGGAAGCTGACGATGAACAATTACGTCTATTAGATGATGTATGTGCTATATGTTATCAAGAGATGCGTTCAGCAAAAATAACAAAATGTCGACATTTTTTCCATGGTGTTTGTCTAAGGAAATGGTTGTATGTTCAAGATCGTTGTCCTTTATGTCATGAAATCTTGCACGGGATGGATTGTGACGAACGAAAGAATCAACAACCCCAACAACAACAACATCAACAACCACAACAGACACGTAATGAACTACAACAACAAATACGTAATGAGGAATCGTCACAACAACAACAACAACAAGAACCAGAACAAGAAACCAATCACAACAGGTGATTCGAAAATGTAAATTATCAAAATGACTATTTTTAATCGATCGTGCTCTATTCTCAAATAATTGCATAAATTTTACAACAATAACAGATATCAAAAATTAAGCTTTTAAAATAAATCACCTAATTATAATCACATTTGATATCTGTTATATTAGTGAATTATAGTAATTAATTACGTGATTATCGCGCCTATTAATTAGAATTGTTTTCAACTAGAAGAAGCGGTGAATTGTAAACGTAGCGCGTTACTTGATTAATTTATTGAGTCACCTTAGAATTTGGATTGTCGACATGAGTAACGATCTACGTTCATTTTCTATTGCTTGTTTTGATCGAAACATTACACCGATTCTGTGTTTTATTGATTTAAGTCATTTATTGTTTTTGTTTATAATCGAATAAAGAAGGGTACTTATTTGTATAATATTAAAATAAAAATGCGGCAAATATATATGTGTATATAGTGAAAATTGTACAGAAATTAAATGGATGTTACTACAATTAAAAATTTCTTTGTATTGTTATTTTATGTTTATTATCACAACACTTCATAGAAATAGTCGAACCAAAAAATAAACTTGACTCTAGTTGCCGTTATAAACTATAATTTAAAATATACAATTAATACTAAAGAATTATAATTAATATTATTTTTCGTTGACCGTTTATTAATGTCAATATTAATGAACTGTTTTATTTAAAAAAGAATGTATTAATAAACGTCATTAATGCACTCTTTTTCATTAATGAACTGTT
>JAZBGW010002205.1:0-12295 GCA_037464815.1 Mylabris variabilis | reverse complement strand
ACAATTTCTAATGATTTGTTATCACGGAAATCTAGTTGGTGTATGCAATTCATATTACAATATTGTATAGTGTGTTGCATACACACCATGTTAATATTATAACAATTGAATTTCCTGCTTTATAATTAAATTAAATGATTCATCATCATGATTTATTATCATCATTATTCTTTTGTTTTTTCATCAACACTATCTAATTTTCATTATAATCATACCGGATACTGTGGAATTTTGATAACACACACCACTTATCAATAGTTTCAAGTGTTTCGATTAGTATAGAATTATAGATATATGTATAGGAAAACATTTGAATGTATATTTACGTAATTTGATAAATATTTATTTGAAATAAAAATTGCGTAAATAAAAGCGAATTTCATTAAATTGCCACATTTGTAAATTCTAGACTAGACAAACATAGATATCTTTATCTCTATCTATTATATAATTATTAGTATTTCTTATCTTTGTTTTCTATTGATTTTGAATTAATTAATTATGCCAATTAATTTAAGAAGATTAATTATTAACTTTTTTGTATATAAATTCTACAACTACTTGATTTATTTACAATGTAAAAAAATCAATTTGTGTATAACTATATTTTAAAAATAGCATTTGTTTTACTTAAGTATAACACGTCTGTGTTGTATTAAATAGGTGGCATTTGTTTATTGACCGACTTAACGCTTGAAAAAAAAACGTAAGTCATTCTTATTAGTATTATTATTATTAATAACTTCATTTTTTGTGTGTGTTAATAATTTTTATTAACTCTATAGAAAAACTCTATAATTTAATATTATTTCAATGGTATTGAATTACAACACATGCGCTATATAATCAATCAAGGGTTGCTATGATATTTGCACCCCTGAACAAAAAAAAATACCAATAGAAGGTTAAAAAAAATTCTACACCACCATATTTATTTTGTAACTAGCGCCATTTGACGTTTCTCCCTTAAATTTACACCACCACTACACATATTTAAGGGTTGTTTGTCTTCATTAATCAAACAACATTGGAAACAATTGATTTACAATAAAAAAAAAACAAATGATTTCCACTACCGCCTTTTTTGTTTATTGTTTAAAACAATGGTGACTTGATTCGAGTAAGTTTTGTATATTGTTTTAAATTGGGTAAATTTGTAAATTTTAAGGGTTGATTTCATTGGGGGTTGATATAATTGTGGCGAAAATGCCAGGAATTGTTGTGTTCCGTCGTCGGTGGAGTGTCGGTTCTGATGATTTAGTCGTACCTGGTGCTTTCCTATTTTCAATACATCTAATTTGGTAATTAATTAATATTTAATTATAATTAAAAATTTAATGAAATTAATTCGATTTTAACGTTTGAAACAGGACTATAATTCTTTCAATTCTATTAAATTTAGTTGTATTTGATAAAAATATCAATTGTATATTATTATTATGGATATTAATTATTGGTTATTTAATAATATTAATATTATCAATGTTAATTGAATTATGGATATGTATAGTTGCAATGCGTGGGAGTATATTGGATACAACACCTAGGGCATCCATGCAATATGTGCTCTATCTTCGTGTTGGTAAGTCTGTGGGATTTTTTAAATTACCCGTAAGACAGGCAACCTGTTATACACTGAATAATATTACAACGCGTGTATATCGGGTTGCATTACGAGCTTGTTAGGCAATTGGTTATACACTACTATTGTATGTTGGTGTATATTTAGTTGCCTACTTATGAATATTTTGTGATATACGAGGGTTGTTCGAAACGTTGATTTCGTGATTTTTTTTGAATTTCAGTCGTTATGACAATCGAAGCCGGTTGGTTATCAGCTGGTATTGCTTGGATTGTCAAATATTATAATAATTGTCCAATTGAGAATGCTAAAGAGACTATTTTAGGTAAAATTTCGGTAAATTATCAGTAATTTTTTTGAAAATTTCCACATTTCCAGGTATGTTAGTGTGTAATTGGTGTATATTAATATCAGTATTGATAACAGTATGGTGTACATACGATGCCGCCGGTCGTTCATGGGTAAAAATGAAACAATACCAGCGTTCAATGCGCGAATCCGAATCGAAATTTCAATATAAACGTTCGGGCAGTACACGTAATTGGCGCCAACGGTATATTTACACATACAGTGACCGTAATTTAAATTCGTTTATTCTTTAAATTTACAGGAAAGTTATACGTGCATATGAAGATAGTTGGCATCAACGTTGCCGTTTCTTATTCTGTTGCGCCTCATCAACATCAGATCGTAATCGTAATTCATTCGCTGATATTGCTCGGCTATTATCGGATTTCTTTCGTGATTTAGATGTTGTACCATCCGATGTGATTGTTGGATTGGTGTTGTTGCGTAAATTCCAAAAAATCGAACGTAAAACAATCGTTGAACAACACAATAATGAAACATATGAATTCTTATCTGGTGTACCAATAACACCACATACACAATTCTTATCATTAAATAATAATAATAATGATAATAATAATGATTATGATCTATTCCAAAATGTTATCCATTATGCTTATTATGCTGTACGTGCATATGGTTGGCCAATTTATATGATAACATCACCAACATTGGGTGTTTGTCGTTTATGTCAAAATTTACATTGTTGTGTCTTATCACCAACATGTCGGAAAATTGATAATAATGTTGAAATTGTACAGGATAATTGTTGTAAATGTAATTATGCTGCATTACAAACATTAAAAGATTTAGGTGATATTGAAATAATTTATGCTACATACCATGTTGATATTGGTGAGACACCGTTCTTTGTCGCACTGGATTATGATAAGCGCAAAATTGTTATCAGTATACGTGGAACACTCAGTATGAAGGTATGTTTAGTATTATTAAAAGCCCATTTTATCCGAGTTTACATCCGATTTGTGTCGTAATCCGAGATTGCGTCCGATTTGCCAAAAAAGCGCCATGCGCAGTTTGTTGTTTTGAGAATTTGAGGTTATGCACAAGTTGTATCTTATAGTATCAAGGATCTTATAATGTAAAGATGAAAATACCTCGGATCCGACTGGAAATCGGATGGAAAAATCGAATACAATATTGTTATGTGTTAATTATTTATTAACAAATATTATAATTAATTAATTATAATCGAATGTCTCAATCTTGAATTCGTAACTAATTGTGAGTTTCCTATCAACAACGCTCGTTGCTATTGGCTACGCTCTGTTGCCTGCTGCTCGCTCACACGATTAGTCACTTCGACTCCACTAGATGTCGCTGTATATAACAAATATACAGGGCGCAATTTAATTGCCTTTGAACTAACCGACCACATATAGCACAATCGATCCGTCTCTCTCTCGTACGTGAGAGATTGACAGATCGATTCTGCTATGAACATAACCTCAACTTTACAACCACCGCCATTTTCTCTCGCTTACACAGGACATCTTAACGGATCTGAATGCGGAAGGTGAGACGTTACCGTTACGGCCGCCGAAAGAAGATTGGTTAGGCCATAAAGGTATGGTCCAAGCGGCGCAATATATTCTAAACAAAATGGACGAAGAGTCATTAATACAAAGGGCATTAAATTATTGTCCAGAACGTGGTACTAATGAATTTGAAATCGTTATAGTTGGACATAGTTTAGGTGCTGGTACTGCATCAATTTTGGGTATTCTATTACGTCAACAATACGCAACGTTGCAATGTTATTGTTATTCACCGCCAGGTGGTCTTTTAAGTATGCCAGCTGTTGAATATACGAAATCATTTACAATTTCGGTTGTTGTTGGTAAAGATGTTGTACCAAGAATTGGTTTACATCAAATGGAAGCCTTAAGGGCTGATTTGATTAATGCCATTAAACGTAGCGTTGATCCAAAAGTATACGTTAATATAAATTTATAATTGAAATGTTAATGTTAACGTTTTTTTAGTGGAAAACCATTACGTGTAGTTTAGCTTGTTGTGGTTGTTCACAACCAACATCAGCTATAGAATTATCAACCAATGAGAGTGATGTTGAGGAGTATATGCGATCGAAACGTAACGCTAGATATGTCGGTGGTTTACATCCATCTGATGCTACGATAGCGTTAACGTCACATCAACCGCTATATCCACCCGGACGGATTATCCATATTGTACGACACCATCCGAACCGAGCCGAGTAAGTAACGTTATTCTAACCTCAAAATAATCGAGAAATTTTGTTGCGCATGTCAAAACGGAATTTACCGAATATTGCCGATATTTATAATTTGATTTTTTCGTTTAATTTAGGCAAAGTTTCTCGAAACGCGAACCAGTCTATCAGGCATTATGGGCGCAAAATATCGATTTTGATGAAGTGCTGATATCACCAGTGATGATACAAGATCATATGCCGGATAAAGTGCTGGATGCATTAAATAAGGTACAGTGGTTGCCTTGTTATCAACAACAACAACAACAACAACAACAAAATTTAGAAGATTATGAAGAACCACAACAGTTACAACAACAACAAGAACAACAACAAGAAATCGATGTTGTGATCGCATGAATTCTTGTATTGATCATGCGCACTATATTAAAAATATTGTGCGCATGCGTTCTAGTTAACGATGATAGTGCGCATTATCCACAAGAAAACAACAACAACAAGAAATTGATGTTGTGATCGCATGAATTCTCGTATAGATCATGCGCACTAGAACAAAACGATTGTGCGCATGCGTTCTAGTTAACGTTCATAGTGCGCATGATCCTGTATTATTTTTGTATTATATTCATTTTATTTTGTTTGTTCTTAGCGTAGTTGACTTGATTACTATTTAATAGAAGATTTTTTTTTGGTTTATCTGTCATTTGTTTTCTTTTCTCGATACCTCATCCTTTTCTAGCTTGTTTTCTCGGTGTATTTTCTGTTAATTAATTAATTAATTAATTGCTATAGAATTTGGGGCTGTTTGATTTGTGTTATTGTATTATTGATTGCGCAGGTCAGGCGTGATGTTAAAACAACAATACACCAACATGGTACACCATCTGGGCCAACAATTAACCATAAACCACCACCACCAGATACAAGGTATTGAATTTTTTGTACCCTGTAAATACAGAAAAAAATTCAACAAGTAGGCTGGTGGTTTTGTTTTTTTTTTTATAATTAAACACAAACACACAAAAATCAACCCTGTTGGTGTCTGTAAATAGATTGAATGTGCTTTGGCGCGTATTTTCAAAATTTTATTAAACGCATGCGCATGTTAACATTAACTAATTGTAGCGCTATTTTATAAACATGGCGATAATTGTATTTTTCTATTGGTTCAAGGTTGTAACGTATCCTGGCCCAAAGAAACCACGTCGTTTATCACTGAAACAACAATTATCACCAATACAACAACAACAACAATCAGTGGCGTCCGCGCATCGATTATTTTTAGAGACTAGTTTTACAAATCTACAGAGTCCGTCGCTTACAACACGGACATTGACAACAAATACGGGTTTTCCCCGGTTACCATCACCGTTAACATTGACAGCAAATAGTCCACAATCGTTGAATTTACCACCGTTATTGACCGTTAAGAATTTGTGTTTTAAGGCACGTGGTGGCAGTGTTGGTGATCGTTTAGATTTAATTCATGATGATTGGTTCGGTTTAGCACCGTTAGCTAGTCCGGAGAGTTTATCGGAAGTTTCCAGTATCAGTTCAAGGACTATTCATGTTTTATCACAACATGAACAACAATTGGGGACGCCACTGAAATTACCGATGCGTCGTACGCCGAAGATTGCCGGTGATTTGTATAAATGCGCGGATGATTTGAAAGTTGTTCGAAATTTTGAAAAATTGAAAATTTTCGGCAAATTAGACAATAATAGCAGTAGTAGTAATAGTAATTTAAGTTATGAATCGGCAATTAGTCATAAATTTAATAATAATAATAATAATAATAATTTTGATAAAATTTTAATATGTGGTAGTAATAATGAGAGTGATAATTATCAATCAGCTGAAGATATCTTAGATAATGTGTTGACATGTGCTGGTTGTAAAGATTTTTTTAATGATAACACAACATTTATGGAGACACATTTCGATTTTCTACTAGATGAACAGAAATTTGAAGAACAATCAGCTGTACCACTAGAGGTTAGTATTATTAGAGGTTAGAATTAACCCCCACCACTCATACAATATGTTGTACAAAATTGTATAACTGGTTGCATACATATCGACAATGTAAAGATGGCTGCGGGGTTTGTTCGATTGTTAAGCCACGCCTTCTTTTAAAGCCGACTAGTTATACAAGGTGAAATCGAATTGCCTTTAAATACTCAAACCTTACCGCCATTATGTGGAATAGAGTACAATAATAGTATATTATACAACGAGCCTATAATGAGTGCTATTATTATCATCGAGAATGACGGTTACAACACGAGCGAGCAGAGAAAACGAATGTTGTAATCTTCATTCTAGGTAATAATAGCACTCATCCAAGAGTATTTACAACTTATTTATCATTTTCGATTATGAAATTGCACAAAAAAAAACACGGAAATTTTAGAACTATTTGTTAAAACTATCGTTTTATTTATTTATTGTCGTTACGATGGTTTCTTACATTTGATAGATACTATTATCTACTGTGAAAATCGTCTTCTTAGTCACTTTCCATTGTAAATATTACGTATACTCGCACAATTAAGTATTTGTTAAAACTGTCGTTTTATTTATTTTTCGTCGTTCCCATGGTATTCTTACATTTCAAAATCGTATGTACAAGAAAACGGACAATTTCGACTATCTGTTAAAACTGCCATTTTATTTATTTTTGTCGTTTGTCGTTTTTTTGACATTAAAGAGAAATAATGATTTAAATACTATTCAATGATTGGTTTACGAAATTGAATAATGAACCATTATTTCTTCTTCTAAACCAATCAGAAAATATTATTTAAATCACTATTTCTCTCTAATGTCAAAAAAACGACAAACGACAAAAATAAATAAAATGACAGTTTTAACAAGTAGTCGAAAGTGTCCGTTTTCTTGCATAGTGCATTATATTGCAAAAACCACAAGTATAATAATAATTTTATATACCGGGTGATTTACCTAAAAAGAAGAGTTCTTATGGCAACTCCCATTATTTGGCGAGCGAATCGAAACATATTTCAAGGATTTATAGGAGGGTCCCTAGAAAACATTTTAGCAAAATTAGAACCTCGTAGTTCATTAGGAAGTTGGTCAAAAAACGCTTGTTCCTGAAAATGTTGCGATTTTCAAAAACGAACTAAACACGCAAAACAACTTAGAATCGCACAAGGATTCTCCCACCATTGATTTTTCTCGTTTTCCCCCATTTTATTCTGGAACAGGTAGGGATGTTTTGCATTTTTTTAGAGTACAATAGAGAAAAAACCAATTAAACCAGGCTAGAAGATTGTCGAGTTATTCTAAGTCGTTTTGTTCAAAACTAGCGTTTTTTGACCAACTTTCAAATGAGCTACGAGGTTCTAATTTGGCTGAAATGTTCTATAATATTACCCTACAAATAATCTAAATAATATTCTAATCTTACGCGGAAGGGATAAATATTCTACAATAATATTTACCCCTTCTTTATTATCTTCGAAAATATAAAATCACACAAAAAAAACACGGACCATTTAGAACTATTTGTTAAAACTGTCGTTTTATTCGTTTATTGTCGTTACCATTTTTTATTTATGTTTCGTCGTTCGCATAGTTTTTTGACATTAAAGAGAAGTAATAATTTAAATACTATTTAATGATTGGCTTACGAAATTGAATAATGAACCATTATTCCCGCTTGTAAGCCAATCAGAAAATAGTAGGAAATAATATGGTGCATTATATTGCAAAAACTGAAGTATATACCGGGTGATTCACCTAAAAGGAAAAGTTATTATGACGAGCGAATCGAAAAATATTTGAAGGATTTCATGGAGGGCTGCTAGAGAACATTTTATCAAAATTAGAACCTCGTAGCTTATTTGGAAGTTGGTTAAAAGACGTTCGTTTCTGACGATGTCTCGATTTTCAAAAAGGAATTAAACACACAAAACGACTTAGAATGACTCGAGGATTCTCCCAATTTCACTTTTTTTTTCTAGAATGCAATGGAGAAAAACGAAAAATATCAATGGTGGGAGGATCTTCTTGTCATTCTAAGTTGTTTTTCGCGTTTTTGAAAACCGCGACTTTGTCCAAGACGAGCGTTTTTCGACCAACTTTCAAATGAGCTACGAGATTCTAATTTTGATAAAATTGTCTTCAAGTACGGACCTACAAATTCTCGAAATATTTTCCGAATCACTCGCCAAATAATGGGAGTTGCCATAAGAACTATTCGTTTTAGGTGAATCACCCGGTATAAGTCGTAACTACAAACATTAAGTTGAAGGGTCAAAACGAAAAATGGACTCAAATTGATCAAAATTGCAACTATATATAAAATAAGAAAGTCGGGGGTGCTAACCCTTGCGAAAAGGGTTGGTGCAATGTCAAAAGTCATTTTTTTTTATCGTAGTCTAAGTGTTAAAACGTTAAAATAACGTTGTATTCAGGCAACCAGTTTTACATTGCTGTATTATTTGTTGCCTATCTTGCACTCTCCCAGATCAGTATCGGCCAGCCAATTTTACTTTGCTGTATTATTGGTTGCCTATTACTCGAGACTCATTGATGATTTTATGCAACTAATTATACGCTATTGTATTGTTTGTTGTCTATCTTTCAGGATTTCGATACTGATCTTCTACCAAATTTGGCAATCGATCTAAATTTAGACGAACAACACCGTTCACAACAATTCATGAAATGCAATCAAACAACATCAAAAACAACAAGTATCGATTCGGGTAATTTATGTAAAACACCATCAGATATAACAACAAAAAATGTAACCTTCAATCCACAAGTCATCAATATTGAAGAGAATCGATTTGTTATCAAATCAACACAATCAAGTCCTGATAAAAAACAACAACAACAACAACAACAACAACAGCGTCGCAGTTGGAATAATTTGTTTCAAATAAATAAAAACCGACAGAAATCAAAATCTGTAGAATTTCCACAACAACAACAAGAACAACAAACAACAGTGCCAAAAACGATATTGTGTAGTACTTTGAAAAAACAACATGGACAACATGGCAGTGCTGCCACGGCACGTATTGAAACTCTACCATTATTGAGTAGTATCAGTGTTGCCACAACAACAACAACAACAAATGTAACTATAAATGAATCACCAAGTTTTATAAAACGGAAAAAATCATCAGTGTATCCTGTTGAAGACAAAACGGCGATATTTCATGGTAGTGACACTAGTGTTTAACTTCAAAATACCCTAGAATTATACAGTACTACCAACTGTTAGTTATAAAGCGATATATCAGTGTTACCACCATATTTTTGTTGATTAATTATAATAGTATTAGACGGGTATTGTAGTTATAAAAATTATAGAATTTATTTATTATTTTACAAAAAGGGATGGTAAGAAGGGTTAGGGTCCAATGGTTGTAAGAAAAATAAATTTACAGTACAAAAAAAATATTTATTCTCTCTCTCTCTCTCTCACTTTTATTTTAATCTCTTTTTAAAGATCACCAAATTTCAACAATCGGTCATAAACGCGTCATATTCTTAATTTTACGCAAATTCTCCAAACGTAACTCCAACCAAACAAATGGCACAACAGCTATAACCAATAAAAAACTCAACAAATACAATTTATAATAATTACATAAGATACCATGAAAGAAAAACGATAAACTTAAACCTAAAAAACGATAAAACGCCAAATTAGCAAATGCCGATTCCCAATTATCATTAAAACTAGTCGTTAATAGAGCTACAATAAGACAATATTTCTTATTTACAATACATAACCTAATAGTTTGTAATACTTACAAAAATTGAGTATCTCCCAGATGGCGTGACAGACACCCCAAGCGGCCGAGATGACATAAAACAAACCCGGATCGTCTTCTATCGGTTTCCATAATATTAAAACCATTAATAGACAAGCATGGAATGTGAAACCAACACCAACAACATAATAACGACGTATACTTTTGATAAGCATGCTTAATGTTGTTGCCGCTATTGCTTGTAATAGTCCCATTGATAAGAAGACTAAATTCAATTGTTGTATGCCCAATGTACAGATAACATACGACTAAAAAAACATAAGCATTACAATTATAAATAAGCATTAATGAAAATATCGAACTTTAGCAAAATCAGCATAGATGAATGCTTGTTCAAAACCAATAAATAACGCTAACGGTGCAGCTAAACGTAAACGTGTATCGCGGAATGATTCACGTATCGATTTCAATGCTGTTAAACCAATTGGACGTTCTAATGGATCTTGATAGATAAATGTATGGATACGATCTAGACCAATTATTGTTAAAATTGTTGTTATCATTGATAAACAACCATAAATTATTGATAATACTGTTGTTGTATTATATGGTAATATATTAAAATTATTATCAATTATTATAGTATTTGTATTACTTGTATCGATCAATTCAATTGATAAGTCGGTTTGATTGATAAGATTGGTGAGGGTGCGTGGACATGCTTGAGCACCACATAAACGTGCACCCTCAAATGTATCGAACAGATGATCTAAAAGTTTATTGTAATTCTCCAATGCTAAGTCTTCATCTGAACTACAAACACAGAAAAAATACAAATTTAATCATTAAAAACGATACAAGCATTTATATAAATGTGTAATGTTGGTTGTCTAATCAACGTACAAATATATCGTGTATTATCCGACCGATAATTCACTGTTATTAATTAATTAATTAATTAATTAATTAATTAATACTTAAAATGCTGTAAACAATTTAATACGCATTGTTGGTTGCATATATACTATAAAAACATAAATACACCATGAATTAGGCAACCAATAATTCATCTTGGTCTATTGATGCGCAACTATCGAGTAATTAGTAACTAATACAACCATTTATATAAAGAAGTAAAATTAGTTGCCTATACAACATATAAATCAACCTTGAATTCGGCGACCAATAATTCAATAGTGTGCAATATTGGTTGCCCACATAACGAATAGTGCACCCAATGTGTATCATTATAGGATCTAAGACTTAATTGATTGTACAGACTTTTAATAGAAATTGTACAATTCTTTCAGATCTTTAAGCATTTGGTATTTTTTAAGTATTATATTAAATTGAATCGTTAAGTATAAGTCAAATTCAGTTGGTTTTTAAACCATCATAATTAAATTACATATCTGACTTGTATTATTGGTTGCCTACATAACAAATAGTGCACCCAATGTGTATCTCTATTGAATCTAAGACTTAATTGATTATACAGACTTTTAATAGAAATTGCACAATATTTGCAGATATTTAAGCAATTAGTATTTTTTTAAGTATAATATTAAATTGAATTATTAAGTATAAGTCACCTTTAGTTGGTATTTATTCCAACATAATTAAATTACATATCTGACTTGCATTTTTGGTTGCCTACATTTAACCAACTTTCTATAGGGTAGACAACCAACAGAACTTATATGTGTTGTATTTTTGTTAAAGTTATTTGCATTTTAATGAATTTAATTTATAAAAATTATACAGAAATTATAATATCATTGTTCATATATAGTGATCGACCGAAGATTCGGTTTCGGTTTCGGCCAGGAAGTCTAGTTTCGGTTTCGGTCAAGAATCAACCGAAATTTCTGCATCAAAACTCTATGTAAGTCAATCGTCAAGTTTTGTTCGGGTGAATTCGTGCCTCGTGATTGCCACGATTATTTCGTGTTGAGGTTATGTGTGTTTTTTTTTATAGACTGATAATGTGAGTAAAAATTTGTGGCCACCATAAACCAAAATATCTAGTTGTTTCTTATATTAGACGCGCGCCAAAAGAAAAGGACAGACTATACGATAAGTAGTTGATTGAAAAAAGTAAGATAAAGTGTCAAGGTCATCTAAAACTTGTTACTACCTACTCCAATATGAAAAATAGCACATTAGCAGTCTATATAATATATACGCTTAAACAAATTTCGGTTTCTGTTTCTGTTCGGCCAAAACTGAGACCGAGTCCGAAAACTCTCTTTCTGTTTCGGACGGACTATAGTGTCTATATTGAAAACTTATTGCAAAGTTAGCAACCAGTAATACACCGTGACAGTATAACCTTAAATTTGTGTATTCAAAATTAAGGGTAATCCGGAGCCGTGTGTCGATTCAGCATGAGAA
>JAZBGW010002204.1:0-12300 GCA_037464815.1 Mylabris variabilis | reverse complement strand
ATGTTTCGTTTGTTTCTTGAGTTGTTTGTAGCGTTTTGCTAAAAAAAATACATTGTTGTAATAAATTTTTTTTTTAATTGAGTTATGCTTTTTGTCCCGATTTTCATTTTGAAAAAGGTGGCAACCCTAGGTGTAATAATTCAATAGATGTCTTTTGGTGCGTCTTAGCAGAACCCCACAAAGAGAAACCACCCCCTCCAGCATCAAAGGTGGTCAGTGTAGGGGTCAGAAAAAGACATTTTTTGTAGTAGTTAGTTGTAGAATATCAGATGTAAGAAAACTCGCATTGCAGCAACATCGTAAATAAATTCAGTAAAACATATCAGAGCCTTGTTATTTCCAAAAGTAGGGAAATCTTGTAAGGTTCATCAAGGTGTGGGTGATCAATTCTCAACCTCGACGTAACATCTTTAGTTATCTGTATCTCGCGTTGTATAAGTCCGATTCGGTTCCACTAGTTGGAGTTAGAAAGACGAGATTTCGTACTAAAAAAACTGTTCGGACAGTTTTGTGATTAGTTGACTCAATTTTGTTTGACAGCGCGTCAAAGATTGATACTAGCAAATAGAAAATACGCTATATTTTATAGTTTTTCTTCGATAAATGCCGAAAACGCAAGCCAGGCGGCGACTGAAAATGTGAATAGTGTTTATGGTCCTGATACTGTAACAGTTAATTACGTGCAATTTTGGTTTCGTTGATTCCGTTCCCGTAATTTCGATGTCAAAGATGCGCCACGCACTGGAAGGCCAATTCTCGAAGATGTCGATAAAATCATGGACATTGTCGAGTCCGACCCTCATGTAAACATTTTTTCGATTGCCCAAGAGCTAAAGATTGCATAAAAAACCGTTTGGCACCATTTGACTAAGGCTGAATACAGAAAGAAGCTCGATGTATGGGTGCCACACGAGTTAACGCAAAAATACCTCATGGATCGAATTTCCATCTACGAATTACTGCTGAATTGCAACAAAATCAACCCATTTCTGAAGCGATTGGTGGCTGGTGATGAAAAGTGGATCACTTACGACAACGTCAAGCGCAAACGGTTATGGTCGAAACGGAAACGGTGGGCAAGCCACCAGGCCTGAGTCACTCTATAAGAACGTAAAGGTAATAGTAGGTAATCCGATTGAGACTACAGACTTCTGCGAAATGGTGGATGCTCAGGACCTACAGATGAGTAAGTCGATCCAATGTATGTATAGGCAGAAATATCCTGTTCTAGCTAGAGCGAGTAAAAAAGAAACCGAGTGTTACGATATGGCGACCCTGATTAATAGAGATGATGAGCTCATTACAACTTCGAAAATATTGCTCAAAGTAACGACAGACGGTACTGAGCAAGACCTATGGGAAGCCCTAACTAAGGCCAGAGAAATTGCTGATGAAAAGTGTATTATAGATATAACAACATACAAAATCTCGCAGGTGAGTGTGGATGGGATGTCTAAGCTGATACAGGCAACCTTTGCTAGGTCTGGTGTAAACGTGAGTTTGTATGTTCCTAAAATGGTAGCGACTAAAAGCACCGCCGACCGCCCGGTGAGAGAATATAAGACCGGCGCGATTGTTCTCTCAGGCAACGGGAAAACTTTCGCCGACATGCTGAAAGACGTAAAGAACGTCGTTCAGAATAAAGACGAGAAGGAAGTGATCAAAAAGATCAGAAGCACTAAAGATGGTAAGTTGCTTATCATAACCGACAAAAACGATGCCGCAGTCGGTAAGTTAAAAGACGCGTTAAAAGATAATATTGAAAACGCAAAGGTGAGGCAAACTAATTCCTTAGCTGAAAAGAAGAAAATCTTCTATATTAAGGACCTAGATGCTATGACAACAAAGAAGGACGTCGAAGATAGTCTAAAAACCTGCATCGAGAAAACTCCTATAATGTTAAGCGTTGGAGAGCTGAGGCCAAGTAGGAACAGTACCCAGACGATTACCGTGGTGGCCGACGAAGTTACGGCTAAAGCTCTAATTGAGCAAAGGTTTGTCTCTGTAGGACCTGTAAAAGCGAGAGTCCAAGAAAGAGTAGAGGTGGAACAGTGCTACCGCTGCCTAGGATATGGGCACGTGGCCAAAGATTGTAAGTTTGACGAACGATTAAAAGTCTGTTTCAGATGTGGCCAAGAAGGGCATAAGACAATCGATTGCAAGAATGAGCCGAGATGCCCAGTATGCGAAATGGATGCCCATAAAATGGGTAGCGGTAAGTGTGAGGCTTTCAAAAAAGCACTGAACGAAACAAGAAGGCGGAGGCGAACGACTATAGGAGGGGAAGAAGACGTTTTTGGGTAGGTATGTGGTGCACGTCTATGCGGTCTCCGTGCACTCGCGTGGGCGTCCAATATATCCTGTCTGTGCGGAAAGTTCCCTTTTCTGGCAGAGACTCTTTGTTTAGTTGTTTTAGTACAGTGTCCGTTTTAGTTTTGTCCTTTTATTTCCCCCTCTGGTGTATTTTGGTCTTGCTCTCTCGTAGGAGACAAGGCTTGTGGTGTGGGCTCCCCTTGGGGATCTCTTCGGAATAATTGTCATCGTTGGTAACTGGTAGACGAGACCCACCCCTGATGTTATGCTTCGGCGGTCCCGGCGGTGGGGAGCGCAGATGAGGTGGAGCTTTAGTGGGTAGGGGCCCTGTGGCCGAGTCCCACACTCCCAGGCGGCATTGGGTCGTCCGGGGTGCGTAAATTGCATTTCTCCACCTCCCTAAAAAAAAGCCACCAGGAAGGTTTTGCTGTGTGTTTGGTGGGATTGGCAGGGGATTATCCACTATGAGCTACTCCCCTACGGCAAAACTCTTAACTCGGAACTGTACTGTCAACAATTGGATCGCCTGAAGGAAGCAATCGCCCAGATTTGGCCAACAGGAGAGGAATTGTGTTCCATCAGGACAACGCCAGGCCACATGCACCGATAGTGACTCGTCAGAAGCTCCGGGAGCTTGGTTGTTAGGTTATGCATCCACCTTATAGCCTGGACCTGGCGCCAAGCTCCTGCTCATGGCGAATAATTTTGCTGGTGAAAAATTCGCTTCAAGAGAGGCTTGTGAAAATCGATTGTCCCAAATTTTTGCCAATAGGGATGAGGGCTTCTATGAGAAAGGTATAATAATATTGCCTTCAAAATGGCAACAAGTCATCGAACAAAATGGCGCATATTTGACCTAAAACGGATCATTCTAACTATGGTAATTAAAGCCTTCACTTTTATGCAAAAATAATGGATTTATTTTTACTCCACTTATATAAAAGTTGAAGAAAATCGACTAAAAATTGATTACAACGTTAATATTTGATAAGAAAATTGGCTTTCTCCAGAGATGATAAGATTTGACATGACATCGAATTAATAATGAAAGAGAGAGAGAGATCGTTAATGTAAAATGTGTAAACTTACCAACTTTTGTATCTTCGGTAACAGCTTCAACATAGCTTTCCTTCTGAAAAATCGGATAATTATTATTAATATCTTTGATGGTAATATTAACGATCGCCGTTGTTGTAAATTTCCCATCACTCGCCTAAATGATTAATTAAATATAAATCAATTAATTATAATGACAACTATTACATCTTATTATAAATTACCATAACTGTTAAAACGATAATATTGTCCGTATCATTACTAACATCCAAGCCATGATTGTTCATAATTCTAATTTTGCCTGTATTTGGTTCTACATTGAATAGATCTTTATCATTACCAGATATGATAGAATAGGTCACATGAGACGTTTTGTCAGCATCTCGAGCCTCAATTATTAAATCTGGATTGAATTTAACAGCACCCTCATTGATGAATACACGATAGATTGGCTGACTAAATACGGGCATATTGTCATTATTGTCTGTTAAATGGACATGTAGTGGTACGATTTTCGTTTGTCCTTTGCCGTCATCATCAGTTGCCTTTTCATAAAACAAACTATGAATTATTGTTGTGGTAATAATACGTTATTAACTTACAATAAATTGCAATTGATAATCGGTTTGTTCTTCATAATCGAGACAAGGTGTTGTTCCTGGATGTTCACATTCCGCCACAATTACCGTACCTGTCCGATTATGAACTGAGAATTTTTCATTGCCACTGCCCGATAAACGGTAAATAATACCATTTTCACCGAAATTACCACTGTCTCGATCTTTTGCCGTGATTGTTATAACTGGCGTTCCAGGTGATGCCATCTCAGATATTGTAGCCGAATATGTTTCTTGTTCAAAAGTCGGTGCATTATCGTTAATATCCGTTACAGCAACAGTAAGTGTTGCCGTTGATGATAATTTCTCTTTCGTATATAACTCTTTCGCAATCACCAATATGATAAATTTCCGTTGATTTAAATCTTCATAATCTAGCGAACTATTAGCGACACGTATTGTTACCGGTGTAGAACCATTTGCTGTACTTGGTTCAATAGAAAATGCCCCCGAAATGTCGTTCAATTGTAATGAAAACACCGAATTGTTACCCTAAAAAAGACCGATAACAATTAAACGAGAATTGTCGTCGATAGGAGAAATTCTTTACTTCATCCGGATCAGTGACAGACATGTCCAAATCAGGTAACGGTGAACCTTCGGGAATGTTCTCCGGTATTTCTATAAAATATTCCCTACGATTGAACATGGGTGGTACATCGTTTACATCTTTTATTTTGACGATCGCCTCAGCTGTGGTCATTGTTAACGGATCAACACTTTTTACATCGCTTCCAACTTCGTACGCCTATAGAATGATAGACAGCATGAATAAAGAAATGTTCTTATACGAAATGTTAACGTTTTGTTGTACCCTAATAGTCAATTTTAAAATTCCATCAGGATTGACGACAGCTTCTTTATCTAGAGGACGGGCGGTCCTCAATTCGCCAGTTACAGTATCCAATAAAAAATAATCCATCGGACCTATCAGTTGTAACAACAACAATAAAACGGGATTGTAAAGAATTTTATGATAACGTACTAGTAATAAGTTCGTAATGAATCTTCCTAGGGACACCTTTATCTCCGTCTTCAGCATGAACAGTCATTACTAAAGTATTAATAGGAGCATCCTCGCTGATTTCAGCTTTTAAATCACTGATAAATCGAGGCGGTGTATCTTGTACATCGCTAACATTTACAGTTACATTAGTTGTACTACTCAATTCCCCATCCTAAATTGCGAATAAAATGATCAAAATTTCCATCGATTCCAATTTATTCAACTTACCGTAGCTTTCAACAAGAACTGATAAATTTGTTCTATTGTATAATTCAATTTTCTCCTTAAAACAATACTACCTAAATAGGAATTTTGTGCTGAATCTTGGGTTTCTATATCGAAAATTTCACAAGCATTTTGATATTCTGGTAAATTAACACATTCAACTTCCAAATTGGACCCGAATGTATCCCGATCTTTTACGTGAATATTAGAAAATATTGTCGTGCCTACTGGCGTATCTTCCTGTACTGAAATTTCATACGGTGCCTACAAAATTAAAGTCGTTACAATAATTCTTACGTTACGTCTACAGGAGAAGGACTTTCTCTCTCTCTATAAGATTGCCGCTTGTGAAATGTCTTGTTACACGTGTGCTTATATGTAAAGTTGCCTTATCTCTACATTAAGATAAGAGTCGGATGAACAATTATTTCGCGTTTATATTTGAGGGTGTCATACGGATGCTGAGCAACAGTTTTCAGGTGTTTCACATTTTTTGTTAATTCTACATAAAGAGCATACAAATCTTGATTTTAATCAATGAATGCTTCCTAACCTAGTTAAATTTGCAAGCTTAATTGGACATTTCATATGCAGCAAACTACGAGTAGAAAGAGAGGAAATAGACCCCTTCTCGTGTAACTGTTATGGGTTGTTACATTTTGAAATTCCGGTGCATTATCGTTCTCATCTAAAATAATTACAGTTACAGGAACACTGACGACATTATTTCGACCACCTTGTACTTCATCTTCTATACTGACCACAATATTGAGCGTATTATTTGTCTACGAGATTATTTGAATGTACACAATTGGATAATGAGATTATCAAAATTGATCCTACCTCGTAATCTAACGGTTTGACAACAGTAACGACGCCAGTATTTCGATTCACTTTCAGAGCATCAGTTCCTTGTAAATCGAAATGGACAGTACTGTTCTCAGGATCCATGCCTTCTAATTGAAAGATCACACTACCGACCGATGTCTTCTCCGATACGGGAAGATTATTCATATCCATTAGAAATAATGGTGGTAGATTAGCACAACATTCTGTAATAAATCGAGAATAATAATTATCAAAATAGGTAGACTATTTTTTGTAGTTAATTGGCCTTAGATAAATTGACTATTATGATGTCGACAATGGTCGAGAATAGATACGACTTTGAAGCTGTATGCGAAAGTTCAACTATAATGACTCGAACTTATACAACTTAATTATTTAAACACCACAGAGCACCCCATTCATACATCGCCCATTGAAATAAAGCATCGTCAACGTTGCTCGTCAACTTAACGGATCTTTCAAAGTGAAAACAATGACTTTGTTAACGTTAAAGAGCTGTCATCTTGTCGGCCAATTTACCACAGAATACAGAAAATATCCAACAACTATTCTAAAATTCGAAATTCGACAAAAACGGTTAAATCAATCGGAAAAAATCGAAATCGTCTTGTTTGAAAAATACAGAAACGTTTTCGTTTTCCTTGTTTTAGTTCGTGTTTTCTTTTTTTTGTCGATGTTGAATAGCTCGGTTAGGTACAGGACAGTTTGGATGAATTCCCTGTGAAAACACGGTTCGTGGAATTGCGTCAAGGATCATTACCTCGAAATCGTTACAAGAGAGAAACGTAATTTTTAAACTGCACGTCCACGAAACGATCGCAACGGGGTTAGTTTGAGTTAGAGCTGTTTTCAAAGTTTTGCAACAAATCGGGGTTAATTAGAGTAATGTTTTTCTGGGGTATTCTGTATAGATTATAGATCATATATTAGGAATTCAGATATTCTTCGCCTTTTTATATTTGTTCATCCTAACCAGGGGTGGGTTGACTCTGTGTAATCAATATAGAATATAAAATAGTCCTAATAGTCTTAATCGACTGATTTATCATCACCGAGCATATACTATTGAAGACAGAGGCATGAAATTTGGACAGTAAATTCCTTTCATAACGTAAATACCTACTAAGGAAGGATTTTTGGAAATTCTACCCCTAAGGAGGTTAAAGAGGGGATGAAAGTTTGTATAGAAATCCGCCATTTTTCAAGCTAGAAGCATGAAACTTTATGGTTTTCATCAAAAATAAATAAGTACGTCTTTCAGTGTTTTTTAAAATTCCACCCTTAAGGGGGTGAAATGAGGAATGAAAGTTAGTATGAAAGTTCTGTTATTTTTGAAGTCAAAAAGAAGAAATATTATTATTTGGAATTGAAAACATTAAACATGTGATCCATGGTTTTTGAAAATTACACCTTTAAGAAAGGTGATTTTTGAAGTTAAAAGCCTAAAACGTTATTATTTGGGATTTAATTACAAACCAATAAGTAATCGTGTTAGATTTTTGGAAATGCTATCCCCTAAGAGGGTGAAACAGGGGATGAAAGTTTGTACAGAGGTCCGTTATTTTTGAAACTAGAAGCACGAAACCTTATTTTTATGCTTTTAATCTGAAATAGATAAAAATGTGTTCCATTTTCATCTTTAAGAGCGTGAAACAGGGAATGAAGGTTTATATGGGAGTTCTGTCATTTTTGAATTTAAAAACAAGAAATACCATTATTTAGGTTTTGGAATAGAAGACACTGAACACGCGATTGACTATAAAACAATAATAGCTTCAGCGTTTTTAATAATTTAATCTCTGAGGGGGTGAAAGGAGGATTTTTTCAGGCTGAATTATTTACGAATTAATTAACATGAATTACGTATGTAGGGTTTTGTTTAGAGATTTATACACGCATATTTAAATGACAGAGCTTCCATACAAACTTTCGTTTCCCATTTCGCTCACTTAAGGGTGAAATTTGAAAAAACTCTGAAACACGTGGCATACAAAAAAG
Organism: Mylabris variabilis; assembly: GCA_037464815.1. Lineage (NCBI taxonomy): Eukaryota > Metazoa > Arthropoda > Insecta > Coleoptera > Meloidae > Mylabris > Mylabris variabilis. Next base: position 4,236 of record JAZBGW010002204.1, on the reverse strand, counting down.
TCCTAAATTAACGTAATTTAACATATTTATACAATCTTCTTCCACGCGAGCAAAGCCGTGGGCAGCAGCTACTGTTTCATTATTTTGCAAAATACAGGGTGTTTCAAAATTGTGTTGAAAAATGAAACCTGCGATTGTTTGGCGCTTTATAAACAAAAAGTTCTCTAATAATCTAGGCCCGCAAACGTATCGTTTTTGAGATTTTTTGTTTTAGTTTTTAACAATATCTCAGTAACTGTTTGAGATACAGTACTCAGCTCTTGCCAACGTTACTTTATGAGTGCTAATTCAATTTTTTCTTCTTAAAGTGAGTCAAGGCATCAAATCCTTCATTTTCAGATACATGTTTTAAAATGCCCAATAGATTTCTGCATCATAAAATGAAGTTTTTCTCGAAAACTTTTGACAAAGAGTGCCTTTTTTCATGTAGAAAATATTGACGTTTTAAACTGTGGTTCTGAAATTCCAATTTTCTCAGAGCCGTAGATCTTAAGGACAAAAAACCTGGCCCCAAAATCTCCGTTACTGGAATATTAAAATAAATTTAATTAGCACTCATAAAGTAACCAAAATGGACAAAAGCTGAGTACTGTATTTCAAATGATTCCTGAGATATTGTCACAAAAAAATATTCTTTCACACCCTGTATCTTGAAAAGGATGCGTTTGCGGACGTATGTAATCAAGGCTGTCGCAAGCGCTCAGGCAACTCAGGTACTGTCTGAGGACGGCACTTCACAAGGGCGGCAAAATTACGACTCAGGCCCGGTTTTTCGTCTACTACTTAAGTTCGTCTTAGCAAACCCTTAGCTTAAGTCGACTTAAGCTTAAGTAGGACAAAAAAAACTAGGTCTCAATGTCATTTAATAAGTGTAAAGAAAATAACATACTTTCGTTTTAAGACATTTTCTTCTTAAGAAATTTTACTAATAATTAAGCGCAATTTAGAAATTTTTAATCTAGAATATTTGTCATAAAGCACTGATTTTTAGCGAATTCTTGCAATAAATCGCAACAGAAAATCTTTTTGGAAACCTTGAATCGATTTTTCAGTTGGACATTTTCCTCCTACATTGAAATTATAAAAAATGTTCTTATCGAATTGATAAAGTAGAAGATTTAGTTAAATTTAGTGGATTTTCAACTGAATTCTATTCTCGATTATAAAAAGGTAAAATAGTTACATTTTTGGTCTATTTTTGCGCTAAAATTGCAACGTTTCATCGAATTTGTTATTAAAGTATGGAAAAAAGTTAATTTTTCACTAAATTCTATTCTTCTAATCTAGTTTTTGAGCATTTTTGTTTAAATCATCCATTTTTAGTGAACCAGTTTAAAATCGCGGTGAAAATAAAATTTAAAAAAATTTTGTTCGATTTTGGAGCTACATTCTCGACTTTGGTTTTAGATTTTAAGACATTTTGATTATAAACCACCGATTTTTCGGCCAATTTCTCTATAGAATTGTTTAGGAAAGGAGATTCAGGCACCTTTATAAGACTGCGGAACCGAGTTCTTCACTTTAATCTAGATTTTAGGACGCAATAGTCCAGGATCACCAATTTTTGGACAGTAAAAGGACCTTCTCTATTGTTCAGTAAAACTAAATCAACATTTTTCTTATTGTAAATATCTTTCAAATTAGAGAAGGTATTACTGTGCACAAGGCCTTACAAGATATAGCGCCTGCCCTGGATATCGGAGATTCATATTATTGACCCTTAACTATTGATGAAAAATTTGCCTCCATGTTAAATAGTTAAAAATGATCGCGTGTTTTTGTCGTTGCATTTTTGGTAAAATTACAAGCGACACAAGGTTTAGATGGCCATTTAAGAAAAGGGGTGGTATAAAACTGTTTGCCTAAGGGCGGCATAGATCCTTACGACGGCCCTGTATGTAATTGGGAACTTTTATCCCAAAGAGCCAAAAAATCACAGCTTTAATTTTCCGGCACATGTTTTGAAACAATGCGTATAGCACTGCTTTTAAACGCTGGGTTTCATCAACCCGAATTACTTTTAATATTTTATGAGTGGACTACCATAAAGATAGCTGTTTCCTTATCTGGAAAGTGGTGTTCCATCGGCCAGTTCGCCCCTGATTCTAACTCGTTCATTTTTGTATTGAACGAAACCATTTAAGCTATAAATCCGATAAAAGCAAGATTTACTACTCGTTTTCGCTAATTAATCAGCATTATTTCATTTGAGATTTTCAAAACGTGATATTTTAAACAAACAACGGTAAATTTACGGCTCAACAATCCAAATAGAATCGATGTTAATCAATAAAAACTGATAATAGTTAAATTTATAAACGGTTGAATACACTAATTAAAGAACTCGTTTATAAATTTGCGAGCTTTTTCCGAATAAACCAGAAATTGATTTATTTTAATCAAATAGAATCAACTATGATTTATAAACAACAACTTATTTGATTGGTATTTAATCAGTTTGGAAATAATCGAAAAATTCCAATCAATAGATTGAGATGGTGGTGGATTAATTCATCGTTGACATTACAAGATTGATAACGGCAGTTTATCGAACGACAACTACCACAACCCGAGGACAAATTGGGGAGAAATAAAATACATCGACATTCTCATATAAAACTAGATCATCATCATCATCGTTGAATATTGTACAAAATGTTAGAAGAATAAAATGTTGGATTACAATTAGAGACAATATTTACATGGGGAATATGACTAAATCGGTTTTCGAGAGGACTAATTGGCAAACTTGAACGTTATTTTTCGCTAAAACAGTTTCATTGAAATTCAAACGTATACCTACAGGTGTGAATAACAGTGATTTGGTTGAACTGGCTCATGTTATCTGTAAATTTACAAATGAAGTTCGCTGTCTGCCTGTCAGTTAAACAAAATTTCAATATTATTATTTTAATGACTGCAGGCGTAACGCTTTTACGAACACGTTTGATATTTACATTTGGTTCGCTTTGATCTTTGAAAATGAGCCATTTTTCAACATACAGAAAAATATACATCTGCCAATATGGCCCTTTAAAAATAAAAAATGATATACGTAACGTTGTGGATAAAAACTGAAACATAACAATAGCATATTTCAATTATATTCCATATATTTTCGTATGTTATTGTTGTTGTTGTTTGGCAGAATGAACCCGTTACCGGTGAATAGGAAAGCTACACATTTGTATTCAGTCCTCTCAACTTCCGCCTACTTCCATCAACAGTATCAGTAATGTAATCCCGGTGAGTGTGGTGTTATAATCCTGCTGCTTGTTGTTCCGGCTGACCTGCTTGCCTCCATCCAACTTGACATGTTGTCCTTACAGTTTGTCTTTGTTCAGTTCGGTAGGATGACATTATCCTAACATAAGCAAACTTTCCCGATGTAATCATTTAAAAGGACGATGTTAAGTTTACCGTAGATGACAGATATCATTTATAAAGAGTACTCCAGCTATTTGAATCACCATCATCATCATCATTATTATTATTATTATCAACATCTTTACTATTAGTGAAATAAGCCTTGGGGCTGATCTCTTGCCACACCACAGACTTTCTCGTTGTTGTTCTTGTTGTGTTACCAATTAATTTTGGTGGAGTCTAGCGATAGATGGACGTGATCAGCATTACTGATGTGACGACTATATTTTGGTTGTCTTAACGAACTAAAGTTTAACTAGTTGGAGAACTGACAGACACCTTAGTAATGACTTGCATGTATTTTGGGGAATGTGTAAATTATCGTTGAGTTGATAAATATATTTAATTAATAGATTAGAATAGAACAGAATAGAAATTAGATATTTGACCATCAATCTAACTGTCATAGATATTTTTTGTATACAGTTAATATGTAGTAAACAACATTTTATGTGTACAATTAGATAAAGTACTCTATAAAAATCAATCGATCAAAATTGACAGTGAAATATGAGTGAAATTTTCTATAAAAGAGTTATTGTAGACAACAAATTGACACTAATAATTGACTGGATGTTTCAATTAGGATTTTTAAAAGATTACCATAAAACACGGCCGGCTCTAACGAGTCTAGCACCCTGAGCAAGTTTTTAAAACAAATTATAGTTCTTCCCGACTAGAAATTTTCGTAGGGTCCCAATAAGGACCATGTCAGGTTAAGGCTGCGCTTCAGTACTTTTTATGAAAATGGTTAATGTTTGACTCACGATAGCTTTATGGAAAGAGCATTTCAAGGTGCAGGAGAAGGAC